>BQNB010007166.1:0-94532 GCA_026074375.1 Tanacetum coccineum | reverse complement strand
TGTTTTTAGCGATTCTTTCGAGCACGTCTTTGTTATTAAAAGTTATATCATATTAATGATGTTTTCAAAATAATTATACTTAAAATAATTACTTAACACTTGCTTGATGTAAACATTTAATTGTGTGATGCCCGTTTTCATTGAACGATAAATTTTAGCTTACGCGATTTAACTTAACGATTACGATTTATAGCAAACGCGTACAATACTAAAAATACATTGTGAATTTATTGATGACATCAATGACCCTAAAACACGGGGTGTTATAGTCTCCCCCAGTTAAGTGAGCCTTGTCCTCAAGGCTTAAGACGTAGCACTTGACGATGGTGTGGTCTTTGTGAAGAGGTGTGGATATTTCTTCCTGAATTGATCTTCGCGTTCCCATGTGAACTCAGGACCTCTCCTGGAGTTCCATCGAACCTTGACTAGTGGAATGCAGCTTCACTTCAACCGTTTAACTTCACAGTCCATTATTTCTACTGGCTCCTCGACAAATTAAAGCTTGTCATCAAAATGTAGTCCATCCAACGGAACGGCTAATGGTTCATCGGCATGGTACTTTTTCAAGTCGGATACATGAAATGTATTGTGAACCCGACCTATCTCTTTAGGAAGCTTAAGCTTGTATGCAACGGGTCCAACCTTTTCCAACACCTTGAATGGTCCAACGTACCTAGGGTTCAACTTCCCCCGTTTTCCAAAATGTATGACCCCTTTCCAAGGCGAAAATTTAAGCATAACTTTATCCCCAACCTGAAATTCCATCTGTTTACGCTTTAAATCCGCGTAACTCTTTTGTCGATCGCAAGCAGCTTGCATTCTCTGCTTGATTTGAATGATCTTCTTAGTTGTTTCTTGCACTATTTTTGGACCAGTGAGTTGAACTTCTCCAACCTCGGCCCAACAAACGGGTGAACGACACTTTCAATCGTAAAGTGCTTCAAATGGTGCGGCCTTGATGCTAGCGTGATAGCTATTGTTATATGAGAACTCGAATAACGGAAAATGGTTAACCCAACCCTTTCCAAAGTCGATTACACAAGCACACAACATATCCTCGAGAGTTTGAATAGTCCTATCGCTTTGTCCATTTGTTTGTGGATGGTACGCAGTATTCATATCCAGACTAATACCCAAAGCATTCTGAATTGACCTCTAGAAATTTGATGCGAACCTAGGGTCATGATCACAAATAATCAAGAGATGTATTACATGCCTCGTGACCACCTCCTTTAGGTACATTCTTGCAAGTTTATCCATCGGATCAGTCTCTCTCATCGGTAAAAAGATTACGGACTTAGTGAGTCGGTCAACAATTACCTAAATGGTGTCGTAGCCTTGTGACGACTTAGGAAGCTTCATGACAAAATCCATAGTGATATTGTCCCACTTCCATTGAGGGATATCGGGTTGTACCAACAATCCTGATGGCCTTTGATGTTCTGCCTTGACCTTGGCACAAGTCAAACATTTGCTAACGTAGGTGGCGATGTTTGCCTTCATATTAGGCCACCAATATAGCTTTTTCATGTCTTGGTACATCTTTTTAGAACCCGGATGGATAGAATACTTTGACTTGTGGGACTCGTGCATGATCACAGTCCTCAAATCACCATAGCATGGTACATCTTTTCAATTGAAGCATAGAGTTCCATCCGCACGGGGTTCCAACTTTTCCGTTCTAAATTTCTCCGGATCTTTAGAATTTTCAACCAACATGCCTCCAACATCTTCGTTCTTGATGTTCTCTGGTTTCCGTGCTTCAGTTTGAGCATCCAAAATTTGTTTGGGAAGATTCAAACCTATAGTCATGACTAAGGCTCGAACCCTTAATGGTGGCTCTCGTTCCTTCCTGCTCAAGGCGTCAGCGACAACATTTGCTTTCCCTGGGTGATAACGAATCTCGCAATCGTAATCACTAAGCAATTCTAACCAACGACGCTGCCTCATATTCAGCTCCTTCTGATCAAGAATGTGTTGTAAGCTCTTATGATCAGTGAACACCGTACACTTGGTTCCATACAGATAGTGCCTCCAAATCTTGAGAGCGAACACTACTGCTCCAAGTTCCAAATCATGAGTCGTATAGTTCTTCTCATGAATTTTTAGCTGGCGTGATGCATAAGCAATCACCTTCTCTCTTTGCATCAACACATCGCCCAAACCTTTGATCGAAGCATTGCAATATACGATAAAATCTTTGCTTCCTTCAGGTAAAGCCAGAATTGGTGCACTATACAACTTCTGCTTCAACAGTTGGAACGCTGTTTCTTGTTTGTCACCCACTCAAACTTGACCTTCTTCTGAGTGAGCTTGGTCATTGGTTTGGCAATCTTCAAAAATCCTTCGATGAATCTTCGATAATACCCAGCAAGACCTAAAAATTGACGAATCTCCGTTGGTGACTTAGGAGATGCCCAATCTTCAATGGATTCGATCTTGGCAGGGTCCACGTGAATACCCTGGCTGTCAATCACATGACCGAGGAACTGTACTTTAGAAATCCAAAATTTACACTTGGAAAATTTGGCATACAACTCCTCTTTCTTAAGCAACTCTAAGATTAACTTAAGGAGCTCTTCGTGTTCTTGCTTGTTCTTCGAATATATCAGAATATCATCAATAAATACAATTACGAATTTATCCAAATATGGTTTGCACACCCGATTCATAAGGTCCATGAATACGGCAGGTGAGTTTGTCAAACCAAATGGCATAACTTGAAATTCATAATGGTCGTAACGAGTTCTGAAAGCGGTCTTCAGAATGTCTTCTTCTCGAACCCTTAGTTGGTGATAACCCGACCTTAGGTCGATCTTCAAGTAGACACTCGACCCTTGAAGCTGATCAAATAGATCATCAATTCTTGGGAGTGGATAACGGTTCTTCACTATCAGTTTATTCAATTCCCGGTAATCAATGCACATTCGAAACGATCCGTCCTTCTTCTTGACAAACAAGACCGGAGCTCCCCAGGGTGAGGAACTAGGTCTTATAAAGCCTTTGTCAGATAGTTCTTTTAGTTGCTCTGACAACTCTTTCATTTCAGAAGGTGCCAATCGATAAGGCGCCCGAGCTACGGGTGCAGCACCAGGTACCAAATCGATTTGGAATTCCACTTGTCGAGTCGGAGGAAGACTCGGAAAGTCCTTAGGAAAGACTTCAGGAAAATCTTAAACTATTGGTACATCCTCAAGTCGCTTCTTCTCTGACTTGTCTTTAACCTCATTTGTAGTGACATGTGCCAAAAAGACTGGACATCCTTTTAGCATGTATTCTTGTGTTTTAGAGTACGAGATAATGTGTAGACGAGCCTCGTGTCCCTGGTTGCTTTCGTCACCGTGAACAATTAATGTTTCATTTCCCCAGGGGATACGAACGATATTCTCAGCACACACAATGATTGCTTGGTACTTTGCCAACCAATCCATCCCAATTATAGCGTCGAAACTACCAAGTTCTATGGCCATTAAATTTATGTTGAATGGGTAGCTCAGGAGATTTAATGTGCAACCCCTAAGGATAGTGTTTAACCCAATTATCCTCCCGTCAGCTAGTTCGACATCATAATAGTGATCTAAGGTAGATGGCGTGATATCCATTTGGGAACTAAATGCAGTGGAAACAAAACTCCTATCGGCACCAGTATCAAATAATATAGAAGCATAGCGGTTGTTGAGAAGGAACGTACCCGTCACGATGTTGGAGTCTGGGTTTGTCCCTACACGTCCCACTACATACACTTTGGCTGGATCCCTGTCATTACCAACTTGATTTCCACGGTTTTTGTTGTTCTTCAGCTTCGGCCATTCCCTCTTGTAGTGTCCTTGAACTCCACAATCAAAGCAAGTAGGTTTCTGGCCTGACCCAGTGCCACTCTGATTGTTAGCATTGTTGGCATTTCCCACACTGCTATAGTCACGAGCAAAATGGTCAACCTTGTTGCATTTATGGCATTTTGGAGCACACGGACCGTCGTGGTGATAGTTGCATTTAGCGTATAGGGGTTTAGATCCCCCGTATGGCTTCCTTTCACCAGTCCCTGCAGTATAGGCCCTGCCAGTGTTCTGCCTCTTGTTATGTTGTTGTTGGTTTTGATTGTTTCGGGAAGTGTTTTCAAACTTCCTTTTGTTCTCAGCCTGTCTTTCAGCAATAGTGATGACTTTCTTATCCATTAGTTCAGTGGCCATTTTGGCAGCCTCTTGCATGGTTTTTGGCTTTGATGCTACAATGTTTCCATGGATCATGTCGGGTAATCCGCCAACGTACCTTTCAATCTTGTCAGACTTCTCCGGAAACATCCTAATACACAGCAGTGCTAGTTCCTGGAAACGTTGGTTGTACCCTATCACATCAGTACCCTTCACTTTCAAATTCCACAATTTAGCCTCGACCTTTTTCATCTCGTTCCTTGGACAATACTTGTCAGTCATCTTCTTCTCAGATTGGCCCAAGTCATCGCATATGCAGCATCATGACTGACAGTCATCACATGGGAATTCCACCATGTTAGAGCACCTGTTACAAGAGTACAAGTGGAAAACTTAACTTGATTTTCCACAGGGCAATTGCTTATGCGGAAAACAGTCTCCATCTTTTTGAACCATTAAGTTAATTCAACAACTCCCTCAGTGCCTTTGAAATATAGAGGTTTGCACTTCATAAAGTCTTGGTAAGTGCATTCTCAAAAAATGCGTTCAGTCCTTCTGCCACCTGTTCTCGAAGTGTGGCTGTCATTGCCATTCCTGTTTGAATCTCGTGCTGCCAAAGCGGCAGTGACACCTTGGTCAATCATTGCCTGAAGTTAGGCATTAGTGACCGATGTGGTGGTGGTTGCTGTTGGGGCTGGGGTTGTTGTGACCGGTGTTGACCTTGTGGCTCGTTTTAGTGCCATTTTCTTCAATCACAAGAAAATACAATACCCGTTAGATTTCATAAAATCATACCATGACATGACATATACATGATAAACAAAGTGAGATCACATCACATAGTGAAATATACAACTGAATTGTAATCAATGATGATACAACCAAATCGACATTCATTCATAAACAAATTCGATTACAGTCGTGACCTAATACAACCATTCCATATATAAATTGGAAAACATACATGAATGGTTCAGATACAAAATGATCATAGGTTAAAAAATAAACATAACAACTTAAAGCCTTACTAGCCGGGATTAAACTCGTAATACTTAGTAGGCTATATACAAAATGACTAGCCATAACATGATCTAATCTATGAACTGCTACCAGCCTCCTCTGGCAGCTCTGGCTGTGCAGGACCTCCAACGGGTCCCCGCTGTCCCTGTAGTACAGTAACCTGTCCCTGTAGTGCTATGACCTATCCTTGTAATGCTACCACCTTTCCTCGTAGGGCCGTCACCTGCCCTTGCAAGGTGGTCACCTATCCCATTAGTGGAGTCACCTCTCTTTGTAGAGACTGCATAACTGTCAATATCTGTATAAGCTGCTGTTGTCGGGTATGATCAGCTATCCTCAACTCTCGCATCTCTGCAGATCTCCTCTGGTCTGCCTTCAGCATCTCTAAAATCACAGCCTATCTCCTACGATCAGCATCATGCAACTCTCTGATCTCTGACATTTGAGCCAGTACTATAGTGTGCAGTGACATAACCTCTCCTTAGGCAAGATTACTTGCATCTATCGATCGCCTCCAAGCCTCTCTGGATAATCTAGCCTCTGTCTCTATCTGATGACGTGTATATGCATGTGCTCGTCTGTCTCTAAACAACATATTGAGCCGACCAGCCAATAACTGTCTCTGACTCTGCTCATCGTCTAACCTCGTATAAACCTCATCCGTGTCCTGCCTAACCCTAGTCTCAAATGCTGTCATATGTCGACCCAACTCTGTGTCAGTACTAACTGGTGCCCCCTGCAGGGTCTCAACTATCTCATCCCACGAGTCGGTGATCCCATATCCAACCTCTCTCTCTGGATCACGCCTGATCTCCCTATCCATAGTAGCTACAAAGCCATAGTCTGCCCTAAGACCTCCAGCCGGTCTAGCAGCAGCAGCAGATGAGCTCTCTCCTACCTCGTATCCAGGACCAAGAGCGATACCTAACCTCTTCCGAGGTGGTAAGGTAACCTCGGGTCTGTCCTCCCTACGACTAGCAGAGGGTAGTAGCAATGGTGGTGATGAAGTAGGAACTGATATGGGCAAGGGTGGTGGTATCCCTAATGATGGTGCATCTGGTCTGGTGGGGGAGAGTATGAAGGGTGGTGGTAATGGTAGAGAATGGGAAGTAGATGCGGCCTCAGCTCTCATCTGAATCATAGCAGCTCGATAGCCCAATGAACGAATGGGGCTAGGAGGTGGTGCTGGTGATAACACAGGTGAGGGTGGTGATAGTGGTAGCGATGGAGAAGGTATCTGGGGAAGTGGTGAAGACCATGGGGAGAGTGGTGATGATGGTGGGGTAGATATAGCAAGAAGTCTGGCAACCTCTGCATCAGACCATAATGGTGTAGGTACTGGAGCTGGAATAGAAATCCTAGCTGTCACACGATATGCAGGGTGTGGTGGTGGTGTGGCCGCAGACTCATCAGTCTCGAACGGCTATGTCTCCTTCGTAGATAGGGCCTGATCAGTAGCTAGTAAAGCAACAACTACAGAGTCGGCAGGAGCTAGGTGCTCCTCCTCTTCCTCATCATCATCGGCCTCGATGTCCATGTCATCATCCTCATTATCCTCTGATGACCCCTCCTCGTCATCTCTGTTATCTCCTCCATCAGCGAGATAATCGACAGGATTCTCCTCGGGGTCCTCATCGTCATCCTCCTCCGGGTCTGCCTTGGGATCGGACTCTGGGACATAGTCAAGTGACTGAGCGGTGGGTGAGGCATCCTCAGCACCTGGCTGATCCTCAGCAATAATCTCATCATCAGTATGCTCTGGGCCTGGAACATAGTCTGGCAAAGGTGGTGCCTGCTCTGGCTCCTCAGGGCCAGGCACGTAATCTGGAAAGGGTGGGGCCTGAAGGGCGGCCTCTACGTATGGGTCCTCTGGTATCTCAGGCAACTCAAGATACTCATGATCATCGGCTCTCGGTGATCCTATGTCTGATAAATCCTCAAATGGGCTAGAAACCTCCGTGTATGTAATCCCCGATTCATCCGAATCTGACATGACTGAATCTGAAAATTCAAAATAGCTTATATTAGTATTTAATATAAGACTCTTATAGTAATATACATTTATATCATAACATGTATATCAATTATGAATGCATCTAGTCCAACCAACTAATGCAACAAGTAGTGTATGCATGAATGTATGCACATATGTATGTCCCGTGTAAAACCCCTTTGTATGAATTCGATGTTTGAAAACGGTTATAGTCCAGCAAAAACATTTGACCTGGTTCTCTATAACCTTGGCTCTTGATACCAATCTGTAACACCCCCAAATTGGGTCGCAGCGAAATAAGGGTCCGGGGCGTGTTACTTCATAGATCAATAACACAAGATGTATATAGAACGACCAAAAAGTCGTTTAAAAATTAATACATTGGATTTAACAAAGTATTGGTTACATAAGCCGAAGCTTCACTTGTCCATTGGTTCAAAATACAAAGATTTCTAGCCCATACAGTAATACAAAATGTAATGCGACAAAATCTTTAATGCATGATATCCAAATCATAAACCACATGATCCCTTGCACTAGTGCTTACTGATCCCCTGAAAATCATTGCTTTAAAACTTCAACATAATGTTGGTGAATCATAGGTTTGATTAAATCATTATTGGGGGACCACAAGATTTCCAATGGTATGATACATGCAACGATGCTGACATCATATTAAATGTAAATACGTTGCCTAAGCTCATGACACTATAAATAGCTCGACATAAATGAATACCATATACAATGGCCTACATTGACAGTGATGATGTTCTAACCGCCAACATCTATGCTTCGACATGGTATAAGTTGGTTTGCCCAGTGAATAGCTAATACACGAACCGGGACAAACCAATGTCAATCCCAATAGATTAACATAAACATATCGCGCTCACAATCCAGTAACTGACAGTTCATGATAATGGGCTCAACTAGGGTTATCGCAACTTAGGCAACACGTAATCATAATGTGAAACTTAACCACTTGTGTCCAGTTGTAAAACATTGCATGCTTTTTGCCACACCAAAAACTTTGTAAAACAAAAGCATGTTAAACGTGGGGTATGATACCTCCACATTGACGTGAGCGAATAACAAGTTTATCGCAGATTAATGCGTCAGTAAATGTCAGATGCAACCTAATTATATTATGGTCGTATAAGTACATGTACTGATTAAACCAATATCATATATTCCATATATAGCTCATCTACTATCATTCGGGCATTTCATAATTAAGAGATCATGTTAGTGAACGTATGAGGAGCTAGACACTTTAATCGTAAATCACATACGGACTCGTCGAACCACCACCCCGAAGAGGCCTCATTATGAAACTCCCTAGTAATATAGCACTTTGCTTAACTAATACCACATATAGGTCTATATAGTTTAATCACCATCTAATTGTTTTGGAAAATTATGTTTAATAAGTTAAAACGTTTATATTTCACGTTGTAGTAAAACTGGCGTAACTTTCGCGTTTTAAGTCCGATTTTGACGTTTCTTATGCCCACGCTTTCGTATTAGAACGAGTTATCATAATTTGACATTTTCATATTTTTGACCCTCTGATGAACAGTACTTTTTTACTGTTCACACAAGTTATAAAGTTATTTTTATAGTTTTAGTTATCGTAAAACCCGTAAACGTCGTATTTTATTCGTTATAGCTCCATTTTTAGCGATTCTTTCGAGCACGTTCTCGTAATTGAAAGTTCTAATGATTTATGAGGTTTACAAAAATAAGAGTTTCTGTCATGAACAGTAACTTATATAAAAATAGTTTTATAAAAGTATTAATTGTCGTAAACTCGTGAAATTCATAACTCGTTCGTTATTAATTGAAAATTTACGATTCTTATCATTTTGGAATCCTAAAAATATATATAATTTGTTAAAAATACCAAACTTGCTGTTTGAATAATTTTTATAAAAGTTTTTATAAAAAATCTTTTACGACTCTGTTTATTAACGTATAACTTGTTTTTACCGTATCTTATTCGTTATTAATCTGTTTTTCAAGTTCTTTATATATCCGGGATCGTCATGAGACTTATTATTTTTATATAATGTCAAATCCACTATTTGAAATTCGAATTATAAACAGCCCCTTAAATCCATACTTATACTTTTATTTAAAGCTTATTTTATGTACTTTCACTTTTGTAACTTACCACAAGTCTCATATACCATATGTATTATAAGCGATACATATAATATTGTCCATAAGTTCATTCTTTGCCCAAATGTCCAAGGTGACAAGATTAACAAAACCATAATAACACTTAAGAACCATAACTTCATTAAGTAAACCCTAATTTACTAGTTTATCCATAATCATTTTTATACATAAACCAAGTGTGTACAAGTCTTACAACCATTTTGTAAACTCAATATACCATCCATATAACATGTGTACAAGTTCATAAATCATGTTTCATGAGATTTCAATTTGCAATTAAAAATTCCTAAATGGTGATTTCACTATATAGCACATAATATACACATAAACTCATAAAATGAAAGTATAAAGGTTTATAGAAGACCTTATGATGAATGATGATGATGCTCAATACAATCTAAACCCTTGTTTAGACACAAAACCAAAGCTTGCAAATGTGAAACCCTAGATTAGGTTATGAAAACCCTAATCTTACTTTTCTTGATAATTACTTGCAAATGGCTAACCAATGCTTGGAAACATCTTAGAATATCTTAGGAATGATGTGTATATGTGTGTATAGGTTGTATAAAATTTTGTATGGATTTAGTTAAAGGGGTGTTTCAAGCCGTGGGCTTTGATAGAGCAAAAGGAAGGATTTTTGTGATTTTTACTAAGTGTTATGAGTTGTGAATGATATCTCTCATTAGTTACTTGCATTATATTGGATGGAATGGTCAAAAAGTATGCAATAGTAGTTTTAGGGACAAGGTTCATGGTCTTAAGGAAAAAATATGGTCATGTTGAAACATGTAATGGCTATGTTTAATGAGTTAGTGAAGTACAAAGACTACTTGCAAGATTTTTCTTATATTTCTTGTATAAATTGCACTAGATCCAGCCATAGAGTGTTATAAGTGATATATTTTTATAATTTTTATGTATTGGGTATAAATGTGGGTATTTGTTGAAGTGTAGAAAAGTTTTGGTGGTTCCGGGTATGCCTAAATGCAATTTATCGCGAAACGTAATCAATTTACGCAACCAATAAAAATACAATGAACAAAGTTAATAATTATCATTAAAATAATTACTTAACACTTGCTTGATGTAAACATTTAATCGTTTGATGCCCGTTTACATTGAACGCTAATTTTTAGCCTACGCGATTTAGCTTAACGTTTACGATTTAAAACAAACGCGTACAATGTAAAAGATGAATAGTAGATTTATCGTCGTCGTCAATGACTTGAAAACACGGGGTGTTATATAGAGTCTTCTAGTCTAAATTTCTTAAGCATTTCATTATATATTTTGATTGATTAAAAAATATTCCATCATCGAATTGTTTTATTTGTAATCCTAAGAAAAAATTTAGTTCCCCCATCATACTCATTTCAAACTCATCATGCATGATCTTGGAAAATTCATCACACATTTCTTGACAAGTTGATCCGAACATTATTTCATCAACATATATTTCGACAATAATAAGGTTGGAGTCTTTCTTTTTAGTGAAGAGTGTGTTATCTACCATTCCCATGGAGTAATCATCTTTAATAAGAAAGGCTTTTAATCGATCGTACCAAGATTTTAGGGCTTGTTTTAGACCATAAAGAGCTTTCTTAAGTCTATAGACATAATTAGGTTTTGCAAAGTCAATGAATCCCAGAGGTTGTGCCACGTAAACCTCCTCATTGATAAAACCGTTAAGGAATGCACTCTTCATATCCATTTGGTATAACTTAAAGTCTTGTGCGCAAGCATAAGATAAAAGTATTCTTATGGACTCTAGTCTAGCTACGGGTGCATATGTTTCGTCATAATCAATTCCTTCTTGTTGATTATAGCCTTGGGCGACTAACCTAGCTTTGTTTCTAGTTACGACGCCATTTTCATCAAGTTTATTCCTATAATGGTCATATCCATAGGATTTTAGACTAGTTCCCAAACATCATTTGTTTTAAATTGGTTTAGTTCCTCTTGCATGGCCATTACCTAATTTTCATCTTTTAATGCCTCATTTATATTTTTAGGTAAAGCAAAAAAAATTCTTTTGTCTTGAGCTTGCGACCTAAGAGTTCTTTGATTTAGATTACCAATAACGTTTTCTAGGGGATGAGTTTTAGATTCTTTAATATTTACAATTTGATTATTTTCTAATGAAATATCTTCGAGATCATTGCCTATGTTTGTTTTACTAACCTCAATAGCTTCTTCTTCGACTAACTTATCATCTTCCAATGGTGATGTTTTAGACAAAGGAGGAGTTTCATTGAAAGTTACATTTAACGACTCTTCAACTTTCATTGTTTGTTTGTTAAGTATTATGTAAGCTTTACTATTTTGTGAATATCCTAGGAAAACACCTTCGTACGACTTTGGGTCAAACTTGGTGAGGTAATCTTTTGTATTAAGAATAAAGCATTTACTTCTAAATACTCTAAAATAGTTAAGGTTTGGTTTCCTACCACTTAACAACTCGTATGGAGTTTTTCCTAAAATACGTCTAATGGAAACTCTATTAATTATATAGGTTGACGTATCGACCGCATTACACCAAAATTTTTGAGGAATGGATTGTTCATTTAACGTGGTTCTACTCATTTCTTGTAGAGTGCGATTATTTCTTTCTACTACCCCATTAGATTGTGGAGTACGAGGAGCGAAAAAATTATGAGATATCTCATTTAAATCACAATAGTTTCCGAATTATACTTCATTATCAAATTCCCGACCATGATTCGTTCTAATTGATACAATGGAACATCCTAATTTATTTTGGATCATTTTGCTAAATATTTGAAATTTTTTGAAGGCTTCGGTTTTATTTGCTAAAAATCTAGTCCATGTGAATCGAGAATAGTTATCTACGATTAATAAGGTATAACGATTCCCTCCATAGCTTCGTATGGCGGAAGGGCCAAACAAATCTATGTGAAGTAGTTCTAAGCATCTAGTTGTTGAAACTATAGTTTTAGCCTTGTGGCTTGCATGATCTTGCTTTCTAATTTTTCAAGCATCATAAAAATCTCGATCGTATTTAAGTTTGGGTAGATTTCTAACTAATTCTTTAGATGCTAATGATTGAATTAGTTGCATATTAGCGTGACCTAATCTCCTATGCCATAGTGTGGAGTTTTCGTCTAATGTTGCAAGGCATATTTTGTCTTCCGGTTTATTTCCTAGTTTCATTACATATATTCCTCCTTTCCTAGTTCCTTTACCTATAACCTTTTCGTCTTTGATTATTTCGCTTTTGTGTTTGGTAAATATTACTTTGCATTTATTATCACATATTTGACCTACACTAAGCAAGTTATATGTTAAGTTATCTACGTGCTCAACATTTTCAATTATTAGGGAGTCTTGAGAAATCGTACCTTTGCCTATGATTTTACCGCGCAAGTTGCTCCCAAAAATTACGTTTCCTCCGTTGTACGCTTTGTATGAAGAAAACAACTTTCGATTACCGGTCATGTGTTTTGAGCATCCACTATCTTTAATCCACTCATCGGGTTCCAAGTTTATTCCTAAGCATATTTCATCGGGCGCTTGAGCTACAAGACAAGTTTCATCTTTAGTCTTTTCCACTTCATCTTCTCCATTGTCGCTCCATGCTCCTCCAATAAATGCTCTTTGATCGTTGTTCTTTGGCGGCTTTGAACATTCTCCAATGAGGTGATTTGGATCACCACATCTAAAACATTTTCTTTCACTTTTACCATAACCATCATTTCTACTTCTTTGGAATGTTTTTCTATCGCCTCGTGGTTGTCTTACAAATCTTCCTCGTCTCTTGAAGAATTTCTTGAATTCCTTTACGGCCATAGCATACTCTTCGTCTTCACTATCGGAGCTTGAGCTATCTTCATCACTTACTTCCTTTTTCACCTTTAATGCAAGAGATCTACTTTGTTCTTTCTTGCCTTTGACCATTTCAAAATCTTTCTTTATTACTTCTTCATAAACTTTCAAGTTTCCAATAAGTTCGTCAAGAGGTAAGGTTGTTAGATTCTTTGATTCTTCAATCGCCGTGACTTTTGCGCGCCATTTTAGATGTAATGCCCTAAGAAATTTCCTAACACAATTCTTGCTAGAAAAACCTTCATCAAGTGCTTTTAGACTAGTAATAATAGTGTTAAATTTAGCAAATGCATTATCTATTGATTCCTCTTCCGTGGGGGGAATCATAAAATGTTTCATCATTGTGAACAAGAAGATCTTTTTGTTAGGCTTTGACTTGACTATTACCTTGGTGGGTGATTAATAAAGCATCCTAAATTTCTTTTGCAGTTTTACACATAATTTTTTTTGTATTCTTTACGTGGCAAAGCATTATATATTACCATTTTAGATCATTATTTTTAGCAAGTTTCTTTTTAAGATCATTGTTTTGTTATGAAAAGGTTACAATTCTTCTTTTTAGTGTTGGGATTCATTTTGTATATTTTTTTTTTTTTTTTTTTTTTTTTCTTTTTTTTTCTTTTTTTTTTTTTTTTTTTGGAGGAAAAATCACCATCGATTAATAACATGCCATAGATTCTAGATGTTTTGACTTCATTAAGTTTCGAATCTATTTTTCAATAAATAAATCCATTCACTTTAAATAGTGGTGATCTTTTGCATAGATTGCCCTTCTAATATTTTTACAATTCCTTAGATCGATTCATGTTTTTAAAAATACAATTTATTTTAAAAATGCTGATTTATCGTGGCTCTTGATGTCCAATTGTGGAAAACTAGAAGGGGGGTTGAATAGTTTACCGCTTTTTTTAATTATAATGGTTTTTTAAAGTGGTGTAAAAAAATTCTAGATATCGGACTTTTGTGATTCAACAATTGCACAGTATGAATAATTATATTCTATAAACAATTAATATGATGTATGAGAAAATAATGTAAGACAAGAGATAACGGAGTAAGGTATCAAAAATCCAAGGCGAGGATTTATAGTGGTTCGGCAACGAAGCACCTCTTCGCCCTACTCCACTCCTCGAGCACCTAACTCGAGAGTTTTCTTCACTATGTCAACAAGCTCCCTTATGGCGGAGAAAACCTTACACAACTTTTGCTTATCTTGATTTCCGACACTAAGCTAGATGTCGAGTTCTAATCTTAGCTAGAACCAATCTACCATAACTTCACAACTTCACTACACAACTTTGCTTCACGACTTGATCACGACTACACAACTTCTTCACACCTTAGTTTTCTTCACACCACTACTTCACCAAGCCACTACTATAACCACACCTAACTAACACTACTAGGAAAGATCACCAAGATCTAACTATACTTACAACAATCACCAAGATCTAACAACTACACAACTTTACAAGATTTGCAAATGATTTACAAGCTATGATATGGATACAATAAGATTGTAACAACACACAAAGGTGTAATACTACTTCACTTGATGGTAGGAAGTATTCTTCTCTTGCACTTGAGGATTTAAGCTTGGATCACTTGAAAATAAAGCTTTATGATTAAATGATCAAAGGGTTTTAATGAGATGTGTGGGCTGTTTTTGATCAGAAAGAATGAGTGCAAAAAGTAAGAAAATAATAGGGAATAATCCAGTATTTATAGGACATTCTGGAGGAGCGTCTACCTATAAGCGGTCCTCTTAAATAGGTGGGCGGTCCCCTTAAAGATAAGGGGGCCGCCCATATATTTAAGGGGGGCGCCCTAGACTAGGCGCTCCCCAGTTTGTCCTTTTGTGTAGGGGGAATTTTCTAGAACTTTCTAGCCGTTTTAGGTCCGAAAATTTGAATTTCAAAATGTTTATTTTGAATAAAACATTTCTTTTAATTGTAAAATATGTTTTGTAATGTTTATAAAAATGTTTACAACATTTTATAAAAGTGTGAGGTTGAATAAAAATATCCTTTGATTATAAAATGCATTAAGCATTTATTTATTCATACCTTTAAGTGATATAATTTTTGAAATAAAAATTTACTACTAATTACTTGTTTATGTTTAATTTTACATTGAACGTTGTTATATTTTGTGATTATCAAAACGTAAAAGATGTGAAAAATATTAATAATGTTTTTAGGCATTATTTCTATCAACAAATTCCTTGGGTGTAGATTGATTGCATGTTAATGCAAGAAGCAGACTGTAGTTGCTAATTCCACAACAAAGGCTAAATATGTAGTTCCTTCAAATTGATGTGATCAAGTGCTTTGGATTCAAAATCAATTGCTTGATTATGGGTATAACTTTATGTATACAAAGATCTATATTGATAATGAGAGTACTATATGCATAGTTAAGAACCCTATTTTTCATTAAAAAAACAAAGCACATTAAGATTAGACATCACTTTATCAGAGATTCTAATGAAAAGAAGCTAATTCAAATGATCAAGATTTATACTGACAAGAATGTTGCAGATTTGCTTACAAAAGCATTTGATGTAAGTAGATTTCAATATTTGATTGCTAGTATTGGAATGCTCAATCTTTAATGTCTTGATTATGGAAAATGGTGAGCTAAAGAGAATTGGTGAGAATAAAAACAGAAAGAGAGATGTGAGAAATAAAAACAGACAGAGTGATTTGGAGAGAAAAAGAATTGAGAGAATTGGTGAGTTGAAAAACAGAAAGAGATGTGATAAAAACAGACAGAGTGATTTGGTGAGAAAAAGAATTGAGAGAATTTGTGAGTTGAAAAACAGAAAGAGAGTTGTTTAAAAACAGAAAGAGAGAATTATGAGTAAAAAGAATTGAGAGAAATCAAAAACAGACAGAGAGAATTGTGAGTGAAAGGAACTAAGAGAAATCAAAAATAGACAGAGAGTTAGAGTTAATGTTGGTGATTCAAAGTTAATATTGCTAGGCATAAACTTACTGTTGCTGGGAAAAGTTAATGTTGTTAGGCATAAACTTACTGCTGCTGGGAAAAGTTAATGCTGCTAGACATAAACTTACTACTGTTGGGGAAAGTTAATGCTGCTAGGCATAAAGTTACTACTGTTGTTGAAAGTTAATGTTGTTAGGCATAACTTATAACTGCTAGTGAACGTTAATGTTGTTGAGGGTACTTTCATAAATACTTCGATTAAGGGTTTCAATCACTCATTTAATCGATTTCATTCAATTATATACTCTCTAATCACGCCTAACTCAATTTCATCATTAATCATCAAATCCCAACACAATGTCGACCCTACCATTTGCTGATACTCATAATTTGGCCGCTTTCTTGTCTAAACCTGCTAAAAGTGAAGGGTTTGAACAAATTGTTGACTTTCTGAATGCAAGTTCTATAAGATATGCTTTAACCGTTAATCCTACTATACACACTTCGTGCATTCAACAATTCTAGGCTACTATCAAGGTGAAAACTGTTAATGGGGAAGTTCAATTACAAGCCCTAGTGGATGGGAAGAAGATTATCATAAATGCAGCAACTATAAGAAGAGATCTTCAACTGGAAGATGCAGAAGGTATTGATTATCTATCTAATGCTATAATTTTTGAACAACTTACACTCATGGGGTATGAAAAATTTTCATAGAAGCTTACATTTTATACGGCTTTCTTTTCTCCCCAATGGAAGTTCCTTATTCATATTATTTTGCAATGCCTAAGTGCTAAGACTACTGCATGGAATGAATTTAGTAGCATTATGGCTTCTGCAATTATATGCCTAGCCACAAACCAAAAGTTCAACTTTTCCAAGTATATTTTTGATAGTATGGTGAAGAATGTGGATAATGTAAACAATTTTTTGATGTATCCAAGATTTGTACAAGTGTTTGTAAATCAACAAGCTAGTCATATGTCAAATCATAAAAGGATTTATGTTACACCCTCCCACACCAAGAAGGTTTTTAGGAACATGAAAAGGGAAGGAAAAGGTTTTTTTAGAAAAGTCACACCCTTATTTCCAACCATGATGGTACAAGCTTTAGAAGAAATAGGTGAAGGTTCAGCAAGTCCAACTGATCCCCATCACACACCCATCATTACTCAACCATTAACATCTCAACCCTAAAAGAAAAAAAAACCTAGAAACCCAAAGAGAAAGGATACTGAGGCACCTCAGCCTAGTGGTCCTACAACCAATGTAGCAGATGAGGCTTTCACTGAGGATAATGTATCTAAACATTCCAATGATTCACTACTCAGTTGTGAGCATAGTATGAAACTTGAGGAATTGATGGAATTATGTACTAATCTACAACAAAGAGTTATTGACTTGGAAACATCAAAGACCACTCAAGGAAGTGAGATAGCTAGTTTGAAAAGAAGGGTCAAGAAGTTAGAAAAGAAGAATAAGTCAAGAACTCACAAGCTTAAAAGACTATACAAGGTTGGTTTATCAAGAAGGGTTGAATCCTCTGATGAAGCTAGTTTGGGCGATTAGGAGGATGCATCTAAACAGAGGAGGAAAATTGATGATATTGATGCTGATGCAGGAATTACATTGGTTGATGAAACTCATGGGAGGCATGATGATGATCTGATGTTTAATACAGGTGTTCTTAATGATGATGAAGTGCTTACGGGATAGGATATGGTTAAAAAGGAAGTTAGTACTGCTAATCCAGTTACTACTACTGGTGAAGTAGTTACTACTGCTAATGTTAAAGTTAGTACTGTTAGTCCAACTGCTGCTACAATAACTACTGTTGAACTTACTTTAGCTCAAACACTAGAAGAGTTGAAGAGTGCAAGACCCAAGACAAAAGGGGTTGCTATGCAAGAACCAAGTGAATCAATAACAACAACAACAATTCCTTCAAAGGACAAGGGTAAAGGTATAATGGTTGAAGAACCTTTGAAGATGAAGAAGAAAGATCAAATTAGCTTTGTTGAACAAGAAGCTATAAGATTACAAGCTGAATTTGATGAGGAAGTGACACTTGCAAGGGAAAAAGATGAAGCCAATGTAGCTTTGATTGAAGAATGGAATGACATTCAGGATAAGATTGAGACTGATTATGAAATGACTCAAAGACTGCAAGCAGAGGAGCAAGAAGAGTTGACTATTGAAGACAAGTCAAAGTTATTTGTACAACTCTTAGAAGCAATAAAGAAACACTTTGCAGCTAAGAGATCAGAAGAGAAGAGGAATAGACCACCAACAAAGGCTCAACAAAGGAGTATCATGTGTACTTACCTAAAGAATATGGCAGGATGGAAGCCCAAAGACTTAAAGAACAAGTCCTTTGCCAATATTCAAGGATTATTTGACAAAACTATGAAAAGGGTAAACACATTTGTAGACACAGACACAGAATTTGTAGAAGTAAGAGCAGAAGGCAGTAAGACAAGAGAAGAAAGCAGTTCAAAGAGAGCAGGAGAAGCTCTGGAACAAGAAAGCTCTAAAAAGCAAAAACTGGAAGAAGACAAAGAGTCTAAAGAGCTTAAATAATGTTTGGAAATAATTCCAGATGATGGAGATGATGTAACTATTGATGCCACACCTTTATCTACTAAATCTCCAAGCATTGTTGACTACAAGATCTACAAAGAAGGGAAGAAAAGCTTTTTCCAAATTATCAGAGCAGATGGTAATTCTCAGATGTATTTAACTTTTGGAAAGATGCTTAAAAACTTTAACAGAGAAGACTTGGAAGTTCTTTGGAGTATAGTCAAAGCAAGATTTAAGAAGACAGAGCCAGTGAATTACATGGATAATTTCTTACTTCTTAATTTGAAGACCATGTTTGAACATCATGTTGAAGATAATGTATGGAAGAATCAACAAGGATTAGTTAAAGTGCTGAACTGGAAGCTTTATGATTCTTGTGGAGTTCATTGTGTAACAATGCAGAACATACTTTATTATCTGTTGGTTGAGAAGATGTATCCACTTACAAATCACACACTACATCAGATGTTCAATGATGTGAAGCTTCAAGTTGATTATGAGTGTGAAATGGCATTTGAGCTTCTTAGATTGGTCAAGAAACAGCTTAAGGAAGGCTATGTACCTGAATGAAGTGTTTGGAAGCATCCTCCTGGTGATTAATGAAGCTTTCAATGAAGAAACTTGAGATTTTGAAGAAAAATATCAAGTTTAGGGGAGGATTGTTGGGATTAAAAGCCTTCTTGAAGTTAATGCCGCTCAGGTTAGAGTTACTACTGCTAAGCAAAATGCTAAGTAGTTAGCACTGCTAGTTCTTAAGTTACAACTCACTAGTAAATACTAGTTAACTACTTTCCTGCTAGTGTAACTTTTGTACTGCTAGTATATCTTTGTACTGCAGTTACTATTCTAGTATATGTTAGTAACTGCTAGAGTAAAGTTAGTACTGAGTGATGAAAGATTGAAGACAATATTCTAAGTGTTCCTACTCGCTTGTACACAGTTAATCTAGTATATTCTCTGCACTCGGTTATAAGAACACAACTACACACCGGAGACCACAACACAAACTCTAATGCACGCCATTAGTACGCGGACTCTATTATACGAACACACACTGTTTTGAAAGATTACAGAAAGCTGTGAAAAGACTCTCTTACTAATCCACATTTAGCGGAAGACATCGCTGATCGCGAATCACCCAGGACTGCACACGAGAGATCAAAGACAAAAAGATACACTAGTAATTAGCTCAGGTACATCTCAGACTAGCAATCTCATTGTAATTCGATACGGTAACTTATTTGATTATCAAACCCACCACCATAGTATCATCATGCGGACCTAAAACGTTTCAGACGCGCGACACTAATAGGGCGTTAATAAGAACACAAGCCTCTAGTCCTCTACTATACTTTCCTAAAAGGTTCGCCTAAGTTACTCAACTTTCATTTTGTTTACTTAGGTTACTGAACTTTTGATAAACATACACCCTCATAATTTCAATGTTAATCCGAGCAACCTGGACGTATATTTTTAGGTAAGTTAAGTAACATAAATGTCATGTTTTTACAAGTTCAATGATGTTTACGTATATTTTTGCAAGTTGAGTAACCCCAAATGTCATGTTTCATAAGTTTAGTAACCTAAGTGAACAAAATGAAAGTTTAGTAACTTAGGCGAACTTTTTGGGAAAGTATAGTAACTTCTTTGTATAATAACCCTAGAAAAATATTGTAAGCCGGTTAGGACTCCTTGGTGTATAAAAGGAGGTCCTAAGGCATAGAGTTTGGTATCACAAATTGTACCAAAAATGATTCATTCATAGAGTTGTTCATAGCTTAAAGGTTCTGTAACCCTAATACTAGGAGAGTATTCATATTATTTGTAATAATAATATTGGAGCTTTTATTGTTGAATTATATTATTTTGTGTTAATGTTTCATTGAAGAATTCTTCGTATATTAAAGATTAGATTCCGCATAATCTTTAGTATTATCAAACAAAGTTTCTATCATAGTTGTGTAGGATTTATCTTGCATAACTAAACCTTACACAAGCTAAGGAATTCAAGATCCATTAAAGTTTCTATCATAGTTGTGTAGCATCATCAGCCAACGAGAGAGGAAAGACTATCATTCATAGTTGATGAGAATCCACACCAGGAATGTAGATCAAATCAACCATATTAAGTACCTTAGCAATGTGATCCACCACGTCTTCATTATACGTTCTGTGATATATGTTCTTTCTTAATTCCACCAAAAATTATTTGCTGAGTTCAATGTTTATGTCGTTACTGGTGACAGAAAGATTTGATTCAGTTGGAGCTTTTTCCATGTTATCCACCACGTCTTTTTCCTTCTTCAATCAACTAGCTCTGATAAGTTCTTCCTGTAACAAGGGTAAAAATATCAGTAGGATTTGCTCTGAAGAAAGATAGAAAAAAATTTAGCACGAAAATCAAATACGAAAACTCAGGATTCTGATCCTGTTCCAGATGCTCGATACGCCGTATCCAATGGAAGTAAATACGCCATATTAATCAGTTGAATGAATACGTTGTATTGGACAGAAAGTTGGATACGTCATATCCGATGGAAGTGGATACGCCGTATCGAGTTATCGACCAGAACAGTGTATTTAGCAAAGCAATTAAATACACAAATATACAAGCAAACAATAAAAGAAAAATATACAGAATATACAGAATATACAAGAATATACACTAATCTAATTAACACTACTCCTAAGGGTTAGATCTAATCTAATGTTAAAACCAAAACATAAAATAAAAATTAAGATTAATTTTCACTCCCCGGCAGCGGCGCCAAAAACTTGATGTGTTATTGTGTGGTGTTTATTTATGATAGTTCAAGTTTTAAATTTATATTATGCCGTCTTTACCAAAAACAATAATTTAACGGGTAGTGTACCCGGTCGATGGTAGATTCGTGGTAAGTAGGGTGTCGAACACTTGAAGCGAGGTTAAATCTCTTAATTTATTTACATTTTGGTTTAGCTAATATAAGTTAATTCTAATCTAAGTCAAACCTATGTTAATCCTATGTTAGTTCTAATGTTAATTCTAACAGGTAAAAGGGGGTTTTAGCCAGAGAGACTGGCACGGGTTTGTTGGTGACTATAATCAATTCAAGACACTTTAATCCACGCAAGGAAATTAACAGAAGATAAAAGAGCGGTCGAGCCTTATGATAGGAAATTGTATCAGCCATCATTAATCCGATTAGAAGCTGGTTTGTTTATTCAGTGCAATGATTACTTATCTCGAAGAGGCATATCATTCTTAGACTTAGGCGGGATTTCATCCTAAGACCTAGACACATTAATTCTGTCATAATTAAAGCATCCGCATAAAGCATCCTTATTACCTGATTATAATCTATCTTAGGGATTAAAGCAATGGTGATCTTGTTAAACCCTAGCTCATAGAGACTTTACCCACTTACTGCTTAATGGAAATTTATACACTAGTAGTCCACTTGTCCAACTATCTAATGGAATCAGAACATTACTTGTTGAATTATCTAGATTCACCTACTAGTCAACATGTTCAATAAACCAAAGGCAATTTCCGTTAACTAGTTAAGCCAGAAGCGTATCCTTAGCACGATTTTAGAAGGACAATATTTGTGATCCTATGATTCTAGATGTATAAACTACTATATGGAGAGCTATCCTGACATCTAGATTACTTGGTCCGTATCACTAGATCCAGTTGAATGATAGGTCGCATACAAAAGCACGTAAACAAGTATGAATTGATAAACATAAACAAGCATACAACGATAAATTAAGCAATCGAGATATAAACAAAACCAAACATTCAGATCTTCATAATAATAGCTAATACCCGAAGGTATTAGCCTTCAAACATCATAATTAATACAAGAGTAATTGTTTTAGCCAAGGTAAACTAACCGAGTTAACGAATAATACCAAAAACTGAACGATTACAAAAGTATAAGAAATTACACGTTGTATTCTATGGATTGGAATGCGTTGCAAGACCTTTTTTGCTCTTTTTCTCTTCTGAAAATTGACTTTTGTGGTTTAGGTATCGAGAATATGATTTAGTACACTAAAAACTCGTTTTTAAATTTTGTATTTATAGGGTCTGGAAGTCGGTTCGATAGGACGTATCCAAGGGATTGGATACGGCGTATTGGTGTTTCTTGGAGTAGGGACCACATTTTATATCTTCCCGAATATTCACATACTATATTTTCAATATAGCGTATTGGTCTTCTGGATACGACGTATTGATCTTCTTTCCTTTGTGGTATTTGGTGAGTGCAGGCACGGATACGCCATATATTCCTTGATAGTTACGGCATATTGGTAGTTAGAATCATTAATCTTTAAAATATCTTCGTTTAAGCTCCAAAATGCGCGCCTTTTGCTAATATTCACCAAGTACTCCGTAATTACTGTAATTCTCGAATATAAATGATTAAGTAACAATTCTTCACAATGATCATATAAAATGGGTTAATTACATGGGATAAAAGATGCTATAAAATAGACGTTATTTGATGTCATCATTATGCCTAAGCACGCATGTCTTTGATGTCTCATGATAACTAAGGTGTAGCAAAAGAGATGGGCTACGTCGTAGTTCCTTCTAAG
Organism: Tanacetum coccineum; assembly: GCA_026074375.1. NCBI lineage: Eukaryota > Viridiplantae > Streptophyta > Magnoliopsida > Asterales > Asteraceae > Tanacetum > Tanacetum coccineum. The sequence goes on along the minus strand of BQNB010007166.1, from coordinate 71,225 downwards.
CCTTGGTCCTTCTTTGAACAACGATGTAGTTAAAACGAGGCAACTACGCCGTAGTTTTCTCCTGGAGTCCGTGCTTGGTGCATTTGTGCATTTATCGATCCAATTCCCATGTCTTTCCGCTCCAAGGCTCATAATTTCCTACAAGTGAAATATAAAGCTATTAAGTATACATTTCAATCAGAATTATAATAGTTATGAACATTTCAATAGGGAGTTTGATACATAAAAGTATAAACTATTTGACGTTATCAAATATCCCCCGCTTGACTTCTACTTGCCCTCTAGTAGGCCCGTTAGAAGAATTTCTAAAAATATATCCCCTAAATTAACTTGGTGGATATGAATTTATAAACTACATATGCTAAAAAAATACCAAAGCCAAACACCTTATGAAAAGAGGATCAAAATCACTCAACTCTCACTAGTCTAAGTGTTTCATTTCGGGGTGATCACTCAATAGTACAGTCATAGCATGTATTCTCTCAACCTCAAAAAGTACACAAAACTATACCAACTAGAGTTAAAGTCTAAACAAAATTTAAAGGCAATGTAGGTGACACACAGGTTTAAACAGGTGAATAATCCTATCTGATACCAATGCTCCAAAAAAAGCGACAAAACCACACATGCTCATTCAAATCCATGAACGAGACATATGTGATTGCTCAAATCCTTAACTCGAGCAAGCTAAAGGCTAAAATCATTAACAAGGGCAGGATAAGACATGGGATGCACATGTAATTGGTATTAAACAAAACACAAAACAAGTAGTCTATAATCTACACTTTCGTCATTACTGGCCACCATCCTTCCATTAGCTCGAACTTTAAGGTTCGAGAATCTGATCTTTAACAATCGTGGGCTAGTGTTGGTGATGTAGATGTAAAATTCCTACGATTTAGTAAAGCAGACGCATACTAGCCCAACCTTTAGTGACTTAGTTGGTTTATAAATGTACCAACTCAAAAACTTCAACGCGTATAAGATGAAATAAGTTATTTGAGATAACCAACACTAAGACAATGCTACAGAAGTTTAGAATGAAATACTTTAACTAATACATATTTTTTTGATTGAATAATACATGATAGAACTTCTGTAGCAAGAAATAAACATCCCCCACTTAAGATAAGCATAATTGAAAGTAATACTGATAACGGGGGTCTTCAAAGATCGAAATGATAAGTCTTCTACGAAAGTGAAATTCCCGAACCCAGTCACCCAAACCATGGTTTTCAAGCAGCCAACAACTCCTCAACAAAGAATCAATAGACTACAGGGTAGGATAAGGTGAAATGGTGTAACAAAACATACAAAATTCAGGTTGAAACAAAGAAAAGGCTAAACAGGTTGTTCTAGGGGTATGTTGCACTAAAAGTGAGTGCAACAGTGGGTTTTAACATGGGAGGTCGACAAGTCAGTGTAACAAGTCGATAAACGCACACAGTAATATACATATGGGCTTAATTTTTGGTGTAAATAATATAATATTACCTTCTCGAACTATTTATTCCTGTCACTCAATTAGGTCTTGTAATGATGTACATGCCAAGTTCTAAAGTCCACAATACTACCAATACACTCATATTTTGGTGGATTATGTAATAATATATGAAAATGGAAATGTCAAGCAAATCGCACCAATGGAAATAAAAGGTAAATTGTGCTCTACAAAGATCTAATCTAGTTTCAATAACGAAAAACATGTAAAAATTCTTCATTAATGGCTTAATTTTTTAAAATAAACTAGAAAATCAAGGGCAAATATAGGTCAAGTGTTAATTCTACTCCCATCCCCCTACTTGGTTTATACAATGTCCATATTGTACATTTAACGGAATGAAATAAAATAAAAGAGTAGAATTTAGAACGGAAAAACTCCTTTATGTATTGCTTTGTATTCCCGGAACTTCATGTCATGAGATGGAATTCCGACTTGTAAACTCTGAGCAACCTCCTTTCCCTGAAATCACTTTCTTAAGCATCTAACAACCTAAAAACAAATTAAATTAAAATTAAACTCACTTTCGTAGGAATCACGGTTGCATTTAGCGTATGCAACAAGCTTTTTAAACCACTCGGTGGCCCGAGTGGACGAGTGAAGTCTCGTGAGGGTTTCCAGAGAACATACCCACAAAGCTCATTTACTAATTATACACGATTTTGTGAAATGTCAGATTATTTTGAGAAATAATTTTTGTTACAGGAGTGAACTACGACGTAGTCCAATGGTGGAACTACGCCATAGTTATGTGGAGTCATAAAAGTTCTAAAACATATAGACCAACTACGTTGTAATTTATATAATTAGCAACTACTTTTTCTACATAATTACAAGCCAAGGTGATTACGAGCATCCAACTCTTGGTTGTATTAACCTGTAAAAAAATTTAGAAACATACAAAACCAAACTAAATGTGTAAAGGAAATGAAAGGAAAGGATACAAGACTGGTTGTCTTCGGACAACCACTTTTGTTTATTAATGAGTCTTTAAGTTAGACTCAAGCCTGACCTACGTTTCCCTTTGGACACTTCCTCTTGTGTCCATTTCTTTCTGAATCATTCCCTTGAACCTTGACCCATTCGCTCATCCTAATTGTAGATCATCATCCAACATTTTGGTTACACAAACAAAACTCTTCTCGTTCTTGAATGAATAGCATATTACCTTAAACTTTTCTACACTCGCTTTAGGGGGGTCATTGTATTTTTTGTCTAAACCACTTTCCTGTCGTTCTTCTTCAAATCTATCATCGTGCCTTGAGTACATTATTCCCCCATGGACATGTTCACATTTTCCCCATATGTCATCTAGGATGTACCCCTTCGTTCTTATCCTTAATTCGTATTCATTCGCCAACTATTCAATGTCGTTATCGAGCACGTATTTGTATTCCTCCAAATTCCTTAAGTACGGGTCATTACTAATTCCCGAAGAACTTGATTCCAGTTCAAAATTATCAAGGACCCATTTGTTCAACACCGCATTCTTCACAGATTTTTTGACATTTGTATGTCCGAACTTAACCTTCAACCATTCCTTAAATGAATAATCTCGAGGTCTAGTTTTTTTATGGTATACCTATGAGGAATTTAGGAAATAGGATTTTAAGCTCAAAATTGGATTCTCTATGTTATCCGGATTAGTAATCTCCTTGGGAGCTAAGGCAGGGTATGGCATTAAAGTGCTTCCGTAATCCTGGTGTTTATTATTTTTAGCAAACCACTCATTATACCGTCTTGCCCTGATCGTGGCATCTATCTTGCTGTTCCCATATCTTATCAGAAGAAAGTCGGAAAACAACATTTCTCTTCCCTTGACTTCTCTTCTCTTGTTTTCACGATGGCAGTGCCACTACTTTAGAGCTCCTCGTTCATCTAGCCCATAGATTGTATCACCTCCATTGCATTCCCTTACACTTGGGTCACATGTGGGCCACAACTTAAATCTCACATTGCTTAACTCCTGAATTGGTTTACAATAATGCAACCTTAGGGTAGTCATATCAGGTTCAACCATCTTTGCCTTTCCTCCAAATTATCCCTACACATCTTCACTAACAATGGTATCTTCATTGTTTTGATCAGTTTCATATATGTAGTCATATTTTCTGAATTCTAAGCACAAGGGGGAATCATATATAACACCCTGTGTTTTCAAGTCATTGACGACGTCGATAAATCTACTATTTATTTTTAGCGTTATACGCGTTTGCTTGTAAATTAAGTTTAAATCGCGTAAGTTAAAAATTAGCGTTCAATGTAAACGGGCATCAATCAATTAAACATTTACATCAAGCAAGGGTTATATAATTATTTTGAGAATAATTATTAACTTTGTTCATTTTATTTTTATCGGATACGTAAAGTGTATACGTTTTGCGATAAATTGCGTTTAGGCACTCCCGGAACCACCAAAACTTTTCTACGCTTCAACAAATACCCACTTTTATACCCAATACATAAAGTTTACTCAAATATATCATGTACATCTCTTATATGCCGAATTTATGGTCAATGATACAAAGAAATAAGAAAAATTTCACCACTTGGTCTTGCACCATACCTTCTCATTTAAACCTAGCCATAACTTGTTTCTTTGACCAAGACCAACTCTCCTAAAAACCCTCATCTTGTTTTTGACTCACTATTGCAATCTTTTTGACCATTGAATCTTATAAGTGCAAGTAACTAATGAAAGACATCACATAACTCTTATACACTTAGCAAAAATCAAACAAAACTCTTCCCTTTTCTCTCTTGGAAGCTACGGCACAAACACCCCCCTTTAACAAATCCATATCAATTTTTCTACAAGCTATACACTTCTATACACATCCATCCTAAGACATTCTAAGGTGTTTCCAACCATTGAATCACCATTTCCAAGTATTACTCAAGTGAAAGAAAGCTAGGGTTTTTATTAAGGAAAGCTAGGGTTTCTTTGTGCAAGCTTGGATTTTAAGGCTAAACAAGGGTTTAGCATTTGTTCATCATCATCATCATTCATCCTAAGGTCTATTTGAACTCTTTATGTTCTTATAATTTTCATTTTTATGCATGTGGTTATTCTATGTTAGCTTAAATCACCATTTAGGATTTTATCATGAAAATGAGGTTTTTACTTGAAATGATCATATGGATTACTTTTATATATGTTGTGTTATTACATATATCATGTTAAAAATGATGATAAAATATTGTATCATGTTGTTTTGGTGTAAACATGATTATGGGTAAATTAGGGTTTTAATGGTTTAATAATATGTTTCAAGTTAAAGAAATACAAATGACATGTTGAGGTTAATTATGAACTTATATTGATGTTAGATAATCATTAAAATAAAGTTATAACAAGATGGGAAGGCTTGTATGTTAATGGTTATTGTATAAAAGTAGCCATATGTAAAACTAGTAAATTATGGTAAATATTAAAGTTATGGTTTGTAAGTATATTGATGGACTTATAAAATTTGGACACATGAGGACTTGGATGGACAAATGGACATTTATTATATGTATCATATATGACATATATGAAATATAAGACTAATGGTAAAAGATATAAAGTGCAAATAAGGAAACAAGGCTTGATTTTGGACTTATGAAAGATATTCACACATTCTGTCCAAAATCGTGTATAAGACATGCTTATTTTATGTTTTTATAAGATAATACATTTCACGACGATTCCAAATGTTTGACCCGTCGTGCCATTTATGTGAATGGTCAGCCATAGTTTGGATTGCTTCTAATGCCTGGTTAGGTGTCTTATTAGGTATTGGTCCTTGGGAATCTAGCAATTAGCGAGTCATAGTGTCCAATCCTTTATAGAAGATATTAACCTTCTGGTGGATGTTCAGATCATGTGTTGGGCACTTGTATATGAGGTCATTGTACCTTTCCCAAGCTTGGTACAGTATCGCATCACCTTTTTGCTTGAAGTTATGGATCTCCTTGAGCTCTTTTGTTGTTTTAGATGGTGGACAATACCGTTGAATGAAAGCTTGCTTGAGCAAATCCTAGGTATTGATTGTTCCTGGAGGTAGTCTTTCCAGCTCTAGTGAGTGTGATAATACACACAACATGACTGCGTCGTATGTGACTCCTAGAATATTGAAGAGGCTGACGATGTTAAAAAATTCTTTCAACATGCTCATGAGCATCGTCATTTTTGTTTCATGAGAAGGTGTCTTCTCTCAATTCCCTCATGAATTGACTCTTGATTTCAAAGTTGACATTGCCCCGGTGCCTTATTTCCAGATTCAATGCCAAGTACTGCTCCATTATGAGTGTGTTGATGTCAACCTCACCTATCTTGCTTCCTGAAACTAAGAACAAATGAATTTTAGTTCTCAAAACTAAGAAAACAAATATAGGAGTTCAAATTGTAAACTATTTTTAGCTCCTCGGCACCAGCGCCAAAAACTTGATGCGTATAATTTTTAAATTAAATTTTAGTTTTTAAATTTATAAAACTTGACTACCTATGGTCTACAACGCACTAACAGGCAGAGAACCCGATCGTGTTTAGTGTAGGATTAGTAACTTCAAGGTCGTCCCAAGAGATAAGTGTTTTAGTTATTAATTTGAATTTGTCACAGGTTAGATAACGGTTTGAATTGATTTTGAAAGATTAAAAGTAAATAGAATGCAAAATTGAAATACAAAGATTAATCAGGGAGAAAAACGTGCTAGCCTAGTTATTTCCTTGTTATGATTGAGATGGAGTTTCCTAGTGCAATGTATATGTTACCGTTTATTATGGTGGTTCTAATATCAACAGGACCAAATTGACATTGAAACCTGTCCTATATATCCTACGATCTCAATCTCTTGTAGATCACAGAAGTTGGGTATCAAGGCTACAGCGATTAACCCCCAACTATCCCAAAGACCTGTCTAATGATGATAATCCCACTTCTTGGCTATAAAACCCTTCAGGAAGAGCTTTGCCGAACTTTTTAAGTGTCTAACTTACTGAAGGCGAAGATTTGGGCAATCCCTACACTAAGGCAGTTGTAAACCTATCCCTAGTACCCTGTTAAACCTTAATTCAACTGGTAAGACTAATATAAAGCCTAACAGGATCTACACTACCCTCAACACTACCAAAATTCTGGGATCATGCAACATGCAATAAGGATATCTATAAAATTGATAATTCAACAGGAAACAATCATCAAACTATAACAATATCATAACAAGGCTAGCACTTAAGGTGCTTAGCCACTCATACTACAGATAACATAAGAAATAATGAAGGAATTCGTTGATTGAATAAACATTATGCTCTTACAAAATGAATGATTAATGTTTAATACAAATAATGAATTAAAGAGCGATTTCTCCCTTGGATTGATGAATGTGGCTGAATTCTTTCTCCTATAGAAGCCTTAGATGATCTCTCAGAACTCCCTTGTGTTGAATGATACCAATGTGCAATTTTTGGGCCTCTATTTATAATTTATTGAGCAACTACGGCGTAGTTGTAAGTGTGGAACTACGTCGTAGTTTTGCGACTCAGCTTTTCCTTTAATAGCAATATTTAACTACAGCGTAGTTGTAAGGGTGAACTACACTGTAGTTATGCCTAAGCACGCATGTCTTTGATGTCTCATGATAACTACGGCATAGCTAAAGATATGGGCTACGCCGTAGTTCCTTCTATGCCTTGGTGATTCTTTAAACTACGGCGTAGTTAAAACGAGGAAACTACGCCATAGTTTTCTCATGGATTCCGTGCTTGGTGCATTTATGCATTCATCGATCCAATTCCCGTGTCTTTTCGCTCCAAGGCTCATAATTTCCAACAAGTGAAATATAAAGCAATTAAGTATATATGTCAATCAGAATTATAATAGTTTTGAGCATTTCAATAGGGATTTTGATACATAAAAGTATAAACTATTTGAAGTTATCATGTATACCATAGATGCCCCACCGTTGTCGGCGCACGCTGACATGACGCATCTCTAATAATAGATATCATCATCGCCTGAAATTGGATACTACATAAAAATATACCATCGTTTTAACCGGAATATTGTTAAAAGCGTGTCATATAAATACTCAAGGCGCGCAAGAAACGTCCGTCATTTCGTCTGATGGTTTCAACCGGGCAAAAATTTATGAAGCACACATCGATACTTTCCAAGGATCAAATCTATGTTCAAGCAATCAGCCAACGTAAAAACAACTTGAATTTCAGTAGAATACATCACAACGTGTGGCGCTAAAATGCATCATTGCTGGTTGATCATTTAAAAACATAGTTGGTCATTAGAAACAGACAGTTCATCATTATGGGATGATCATTTGAACACTACCATCCAACGATACACCTAGAGTCATACGTGAGTCAACAAATAAGTTGGTAGACAATCATGAGTAAGTGGGAAAAAATATTAGGGGACTATAAAAACCTGAATGGCAATCGCGACATAAAATGAAGCTGCAGGAATTGGAGATCATTCAAAGACTGCGTCAGTGTAAGTTGGTAGAGGATCAAACCAAAGAAAACTTTGGAGAACCAAACAGATCAAGTCAAACCAAATAGCCCATTAGGCCTCGCGAGTCGAAGACAGACCAACCGCATAATAAAGGCGAAGGAAAAACAATATGCAAAGTTGTACGTCTAAGTGTTTAGAAAAATTGTGGCATTGTAGGCATTGATGTTAGTATGAAAAGGATGAGAGAAGTAGTATAGAATTTGTATGACTGGATGCTACGGGTGTCAACGAACGCCCCCTTGTATCCACGCACACAACCTCAAGCCTATTTATCCGACCCTTCACACACTGATATCGTCACACGTACGGAATGGTTAATCAAATATTGTAAACATTAGATGCACAACTCCATTTGTAAATAGGCTCAGCCTCCGAAAAATGAACGTCGCAACCCACAAAAGACCCACGAAAAACATAAGTACATAATGTACTTTAGAACAATCGGGTAAGAGTATCTAGAGATGCATCAGAGCATACTTCGGAAGAGTCGAGATTTGTATGTAGTGTATGAATGTGTGTGATAGATAACGGAAAAAAGAAAGAAAAAGTCGGCCTAATATTTTTAGCCGAGACCAAAAACAATAGCCCATGACTATTAAAATGGTATCGTTTCAAAAGGTAAATGAGTGTTGATTGTCGTGTCCTCACGCAATGTTATATGCCATAAAACCAAATACTCCAAAACCTCCCCAAATTAATCCTTTAAAAAGTAGCAAAGTCTTTTGTGGGAAAAGTTAAGAAATCACAAGTTTTAAAACATCTCGTTTTCCTATTTTTCAAAGGTTTTTCTATTTTTATGATTTTCATAATTTACAACTTACAACTTATTCATGTGTGACATAATGTATTGGTTTCATTATTCATTGATAACTTTGAGGATCACGGAACAAAAAGCACAAAAAGTGTCCAAATAGATAAATTTATCGTCCCCGACTTTCACTTCTCCAAGCCAAGCTTAAAAACAAGATCATTGCAAAACACAAGTTATGATGCTAACACTACTCATAAAAGGTAATTGTGTATTACTTATCCTCCTTTATTCCTAATTTTGTATCTCAAGATTTTGTTTAAGTCATATACCCGAAGGCTCTTTAAGACTTTATTTCGATACGTATTAATTCCAAAAATAAAGTGTAACGGTTAAAACGCAATAATTAGTTCCTAGCCCTTTTCAAAAGAACAAATATCATCAAAATTAAGTCCACATCGAGGCGACCAAAATTTGGCTTTTATTAGGTTACTTAAGCAAGGTACCATTCATGTCATATACCCTAAGGCTCTTTAAGACGTAAATGAACCAATCTTATTTGCACCATATACCCTAAGGCTCTTTAAGGTACAAACAAGACAAAAATTAAGCAACAATATCCATCCTATATACCCTAAGGCTCTTTAAGGGATAAATAAGGTTATAATTTCACTTATTAATTTTACTTACCCCATATACCCTAAGGCTCTTTAAGGGATAAGCAAAATATTTATTCATATGATACATATAGTATGCCAAATTAAGTATTCATGATGTATACTCATCTTAATCACAAAGGAACTAAGGAAAACTTCTATGAACTAATTATTAACCAAAAAACCGCACAACTCTATTTATTAAACAATTATATATAAAAGTGTAACAAGCTAAAGGGAGAAAAAGCCACAATTAACACTTATGAGCTCTAAAGAAATCCAACTATTCCACGTTTAGCATCAAAACTTATATTCTACTCTATCATCTCTTGTTCTTCAAAATTTAAAATTTCTAAGAAAAAAACTCTTGAATACTTAGCCTAATAAATCGATCTTTGCATATTTAAAATTAATTATAGGAACTTGCAAAATCTTGACTTTTTCAAGCTAGACTTGCTTTTTATAGCTCCTTGTATAAAAGATTAGCAAATTTCAATCTATCTACGTTAAGGAGAAAGCTAAGATATAAAACCGGTCAGGTCAAAATTTACTTTTTGCCTCACCAACTAAACCTACATTCGTGTCAAAAACACTATTATCACTATAATTCATTATTTTTTTCATTATTTTTTAAATATAATATATATATATATATATATATATATATATATATATATATATATATATATATATATATATATATATATATATATGAAACTTAAAAATTTTAAAATTTTTATAGAAAAACGGGGTGCGTGAGAACAACGAGCAAAAGGTAGGTAAGATCATATCGAAGATATACTACCCCATACTAAAACTAAACATTGTCCTCAATGTTTCCTAGTCTAAGGCTTAAAACCCCATACTAGAACTCAAAAAGTCGAATGCATAATTCGAGCATGGAGAAAGTATCACAAAAATCTTAAGCTGTTTATCAAGTATGCTAAAAGATAAATGTTAGTCGATAATAATCTAGGATATTGGATTTCCCCAAACTAATGGAAAGCAAAGGCTAGGAAGCTCGAGTGAACCGGGACAAAACACCAAACATGAGAGTCTTCAAAAATTTTGGGTCAATCCTACAAACAATCACAAGCACAAACAACAAGAATCGGAAGAGTACAAGCCTCCTCACATCACATTAGAAATAAGAAAGAAGAAAGATGGATAAGCATGGGGTGCCTCCCACGAAGCGCTTTGTTTTTGGTAACCGAGTCACATAGCTTGACTCGATCCCCGCATTTAGTTGTTCATGGGAGAACAAACTTTCATCGAACATTTGAATGCCACCGGCTCTAGAGAAGAAAAATGAAAAGAGGAGATGCCGTGGTCAAAAATGGTGTCCTCACTCCCGAAGGAAAAAAAATTGTGAAGAAAAGATAATGGCGATCCTTAGAGGATAATCTCACATGTGATGGAGAAAAAAATTTCTCCCAAGTTCCGGGGTCGAAAACTTCGTCCTTGGTCATCAAATCATCATTATCAGGTTCATCCTTTAAGCTTCTTGGGTCATAATCAAAAAACACCTCGAGGAAGAGATTATGGGTGGTGTTATGCAAAATCTCAATAACGTCTCCTTTCGAGTTATTATAAGCGTCCATAAAAGCATCGATCTTATCAATTTCGCCTCCCGGGTCGAAACACTCATCCTCATCGAAAAGAGGTGTGTTAAGTAAAACTGGCTCATCAAAATTAGAAACATTGGAGTCCTTGCTCTCGACATCCTCTAATATCTCATTAAAAAGAGGATTAATGTCACTAGAGTTGTAATTGTCATTAAATTCAAAAAGAGGGTTTGAATAAACTTGAAAATTTTCTTCTTGAACATCCTTCTTAAGAAATGACTTATCATCGTCGTCATCTCCCGGGGGAGGTAAACAAGCTAGAGCAGGTTCGTCGGTGAACCTCTCGGGATTAGGATCAATTGTAATCTTAGGTAAAAAATTTGTTGACGGATCACGGTTAAGCAACAACTCAATTTCTCTACGATCGGCTTCAAAATCAACATCCTCATTTCCCGATGGAAATGGGTCAAGAAGAACGAGTTCATCGGCGAACTCCTCATGAAGAGAATGGCTAGTCTCAAAAGATATGAGACTAGGACGAGAATCAGAAAGCGGAGTGGTACTGCCACTCGAGAAATGATTTGATTTTTTTAATTTTAATACTTCTCCAAAACTATCCTTGCATGAGACATCAATGAAATTAATCATTTTAATTGACTCGTTTGCATGCTTTTGAGGATGCTTATCGACATGAAAAATTAATCATTCATCCTCGTTCCTTAAGATAAGCTCTCCTTCGTACACATCAATTAAGGCACGGCCGGTCCTCAAAAAGGATCTTCCTAGAATGAGAGGAACCTGAGGATCGGCTTCAAAATCAACAACAACAAAGTCGGTAGGAAAGTGGAATTTTCCCACTTTGACAAAGACGTCTTCGGCGAGTCCTTTAGGACGAGTAATGGATCGATCCGCTAACTCTAAAGTCATTCGTGTGGGGGTAAGTTCGGGTAGGGAAAGCTTTTTCCAAATGGAAAGAGGCATAAGATTTATGCTCGAGCCAAGATCGGCCAAGGCGTGACATACATCCATTCCCGAGAAATTATATGGTATAAGAAACTTGTCGGGATCTCCAAGCTTTTCGGGAAGCTTTTTAAGGAGCATCGTCGAGCAATTCTCGTTCAACGGTATCTTAGCTAATTCAAACAACTTTTCCTTATTCATGAGCAAATTCTTAATTGTAGGGGAAAATCTTGGCATCAAAAGTAAAGCGTCCGCGAAGCTTATGTCGAAACGTAAATCTTGAAAGATTTGAAAGATCTTCTCCATTTGATTCGAAGCTTTTTCACTAAACTTTTGATCATTACGTCTTGAAGGAAATGAAATATTTGGCTTAGGTAAAGTCTTTGGAACATCGGGTTCCGGAATCGGAATAGGGTTAACCGGAGGTGGGACGTGAGCAATATTTCCTTGGAAATTAGTTTGCTCCTTATCCGTTGTCTCCTCGGTTTCTCGTTCCACTACCTTTTTGGGAGAAGGATTAGTAGGAATCGAAGGTTCCTCATAAGCAACACCACTTCGAGTAGTGATTACTTTCATCTCACCCTTTGGGTTAGGAATAGTATTACTCGGAAGAGTACCCGAAGTTGAGGCTTGGTTTTGGAAAAATCCACTTAACATATTTTGCAAATTATTTTGAAAAGCATTTTGTTGATTCATCAAAATGGTTTGTTGAGTCTTCATCGTGTTTTGAATTTCATTCTTAAATTCTCCTTTTAACGAGTTGATTTGACTTTGCATGTTTCTCATCATTTGGTCATTAGTTTTCATATAACTCAAAAACTCATTTGGAACTCCTTGTTGAACTTGATTATTAGGAACTTGAAAAGGTTGGTTTTGAAATCCTTGATTTTGAAAATTTGGAGCATGATTAATTGGAACTTGAAAACCTTGATTTCCATGAAAATTATTTCCCCGATTAAAATTATTCCCTTGACCTTGATTTTGATTATACCTATTTTGACCATTGTTTTGCACCGGAGCAAAACCGGGTGGTGCCATGTGGTTGCTAACACGGTTTGGAGGGGCTACTTGATTGTAAGTACCCGTTGCCGCACAAACACTAGATTGATTGTTATCGGTATTAGGACAATTATAGTAAGCATGAGCACCACCACAAGTAACACAAGGTTCCTCAACCGCTTTAACCGTAGCGGGAGTGACAACTTTCTTAGAAACAATCTCAACTAAGGTCAAAATTTGGTCCGCAAGCTTATCAATTCTCTCATCCGTCTTACTAAAACTTTCCCTAGAAGTCGTATTCATCCTAGAAACATTTGATTTGTTTCGTGAATAACGAACTTTTGATTTATTCTCAATTATGTTCAAAGCCTCTCTAGTAGTCTTACTCAAAAGATTTCCACCCGCCGCGGCATTTAAGGAGTCTTGATCGTTATCATTTAAACCGTTATAGAAAGTATCAACTTGAGTTAACTCCGTAAATCCGTGGTGGGGACAAGCTCTAAGCATTTCCTTAAATCGTTCCCATGCTTCACTAAATGTCTCCTCGAATTTTTGGGTAAAACGAGAGATTTCATTTTTTAAGTGAGTGGTCTTCGAGGGAGGGAAAAATTGATTCACGAATTTGGTTACGAGATCCTCCCAAGTCAAGATCGAATTAGGAGGTTCTTTATCGTACCAAACTCTAGCGGCCCCCTCGAGCGAATATGGAAACATCATAAGTTTAATCACATCATTCGGCACATCCCTAAACTTCAAAGTCGAGGTAATCCTTTTGAAATTATTAATATGAGTATGGGGATTTTCCCTCTCAAATCCATGAAATGGGCTAGCTTGAACTAATTGTAGCAAATTCGTCTTAATCTCAAAATGATCCGCATTAATTTCCGGTATAACGATAGCTTCTCCATACCCTTTCGTAGGTGCTCGAAGTAGCTCTTCCATTGTTCGTTCCGCCATTGGTGCAACTTCAACGATAGTACGAAGCTCGGGTTCGACTACGTTTGGAGCACGTCTTCTATTTCGACGTCTCGGAATGGTTACGGGTGAATTATTTGGAAAATTGGAATTTCTAGTGCGCATGCACTATGCAAACAAACGAGGAGAGAAAAATATATACACAAAAATATTTTTGTTTCACCGAATAATCAACAAACGTATGGTAACTCCCTTAAGTGAAACTTGCAAACGGGGGACGTAGTGGGAGCGAATCGCCTTAAAAACGTTTGTCCCTTCGGGTCGTAGTTCCGTGGAACAACCCTCCTAATAGCTTATTTCACAAAAGAGGTGCGCATTTTTCGTAAGTGACACAAGACGGTTACTTTTTTTAATCTTAAGTTTGGGAATTTATTAATGAATATTCACAAATTCTCTAGTAAGAGAATTAAATTGCTTGTGTATTTTAGTATTTAAGAGAATACAATAAAAATCAAAAAATTCGAAAGAGCAAATATTTTTGTATTTTTTAATTATTAAACTTCTACATATAGTAAAAAGAAAAATATTTTTTTTACTTTTTTATTTTATATATATATATATATTATTTTTTTTGATTTTTTCAAATTCAAAAAGATGTAACTTTCGAAGACAAAAGGTTCTCCAAATCACGATCGACAAATTCAAACGAGAGAATCTTTAACATAATTCCCCAGCAACGGCGCCAAAAATTTGATACGTTGTCAATTATATATACGTATAATACTAAAGTATTGAATTTCCAAAATTACCCTTGAGGACAAAGGTAATAAGGAAAATCTCACAAAAATATCGTACGTTATCCGGTAAGTGTTCACCGGGTCGTTTATACCCCCAAGAATTATGAAATTGAAACTCCGTTCTTATTTGGACAATGATTTGAATTGGTTTCAAAGATTTTGAATTGATTATCTATTTCTACAATTAAAAACTCATAAAGAAAGTAAACTACTAATCAATTAACACTTAAAAACATTAACGGGAATCAAAGAAAAATCAAATTAAAGATCTACGAATGCAAATTTAAACTAATTCCTACTAGTGGGCAAATAAAGGCACTTAAAAATTAATTACAAGAAAAATGCATAAAAACGTTAACGGGATTTTAAGAAACGTACACTAAAAAGCAAGTATACTAAATTTAATTCCTAAATCTAGAAAAATGATAAAAGAAAATTCTATAAAAAAGAATTTTATTTTTTTGATTATTTTTCAATTTTTTATGATTTTTTAAAGTTTTTAATCTAAATAAATATACAGAAAATACTAAACCAATTTTAAAAATCCTAAGAAAATTATTAAAAGTTGCTGACTATGTAAAGAATGTAGGAAAAATACAAGCATAGAAAATGCTTAAACGAATAAGCCAAGAAAACGCCTAAAAGCACTCGAAGTGCTTATTTAAAAAGAAGCCTAAAAAGGTGTTAAATCAAATTTGTGTGCACCTTAGGACAGAAAAGTCCCAAGGGCATAGCGGTAAGAGTGTGTGTGTTAAAAAGGCTAGGTTGAGGTCAGGGGTTCGAGTCTTGCTCACTCCTGACTTCCTTAGTTTCCCCTTTTTTTTATTTTTGAAAACTTTTTGAACAAAGTTGTAATTCAACTAAAAACAATCACTTTTTATAAAAACAACTCTTTTTAAAACTTAAGCAATAAGCTAGAAAATTAGCTTAAAAATCACAGATTACACTTAATAAGATTTTTGACTTTTTACTAAACTAAACTAGCTAGAAAACTTGAATAAGCTGAAACTAGTACTAATTAAGCTACTATTACCCTACAACTACCTAATAAGCAAATTTGAGTAAAAAATAAGCAAAAAGAACAAGGAGCTTATTTTTCACTAAGCTATAGGATCCTTATGGCTTACTGGTTTGCACCTCTGAAAAGCTTATCTAAAGGTTTATCTAAAACTTTAATCAGAAAAGAGTTTGAAATCCAAGCAAGCAAAGAAAAAGCTAAATGAAAAAGGCTTCTTGGACAGATAACAATATTTTTGGTTTTTCAAAGTTTTGTGAAAATGACAAAGTACTAATTTGGAAGCTAAAAATAGATGACTAATTAAGCTACTTTCTACAAAATAAGTTCAAACAGATCTAATATGGCCTATAATCTATTTGTTTACTAAATTTAAAGATCTAACAACTAAATTAACTAACTAAAATTTAATGATAAAAATGGCTTAAAGACAATTTACACTATCTGATGCAGTTGACACCTAAATGACCAAAACTTAAAATCTAATGAATGCAGACCTAAGACTTAATTTTTATACTCTCAAAACATTAAAACAAGAACAATTTGAATGACAAAACAAGCTAGGAACAAGTTAAGCTAAAAATGCATATTAAACTGAATTTAATCTAACAGATTCTAATAAGTGAACTCAAACTTGATCAAAGCTAAATTTAATCTATAAAAACCACAAATCCTAACCTTATAAACGTAACTATGAGATTATAACTCAATTCAAAAAGACAAATGGCCAAGGGCAGTACTAACTTAAGTTAGTATTACCTGAACCAAACACCCCTTTAAAGTGTAAAATCCCATATTAGGCTTATAAATTTGAGATTTAAAGCACTAATCCTTAATACCAAATATTAGATAGTTAAAAAACAGACTTAATGAGCAATATTCAATAAGCAAATAAGCAAAAATCACAAACTATAAGCTAATTCTACTATTTTTGGTTTTTTAACAGATTTATAACTAATAACAAGCAGATTAAGATCTAAGCTAACTATTGATTATAACAAGCATTAAACAACATCAATAAGCAACATTAAGCTAATCTAAGTAATTATAAGCAAGCATTAAGCAGTATTAAACTAAATAGAATAGTATAGCTAGAAAATTTAAATGACAGTAAAGTATTAAGAAAAGGAAAAGAGAATAGTACCTCCACCTCAGCTAAACAGAGGTGAATGCTCACTTTAAAGCTTATAAAAGCAGCTTAAGCTTAATCCAAAATCCTATTCTAATCCTAATCTTCTGACCCTCAGAAACTATTACCAGCTTGAATACTATAAGCAGTCATCCAATTCCATTAGTATTCAAGCTTATTTGAGAGCTTTTATGTAGCTTATGAGTAATTTGAGCTTATGAAACAGTAAATAAGAGCTTTTAAACCATAAGTGCACAATAAGTAAAAGCAGAAATTGTAAATGAAACCAAGAGTAAACTAAATTTTTATTGATTTAAAGGCTGAGTACAAACTTGAAAATGAGATTACATAAACTGAAAACAGAATTTAAAAATTACATTAAGCTGAAAATTACATAAGCTAAATTTAAAAGCTACCCTAAAGCTACATAAAAAACTAGATAAGAACCGATGTGAGTGAGGCAGCTCCTCTATTTATAGGGCAAGAGAGAAGAATCTAGGCTTTGGACGCTCCTTTTGATCTTGGCCCTTCCTTACTTCAATCATTTGATCTCTAATCTTTGACCGTTGGATTGGAATGTGAGCACACGGATTGCCACGCTGGCAATCCAATCATTGGGAGGAGTTGTGCTTCTTTAACACTGATTTTAATGCAAATTTCCACTTTTGGGTGTGTTTCTTTGGAGACGCGTGTCATTCCCTTTTGTCATCTCAACCAATCACGAGCTTTGGTGACGTCTCAGCCTGCTGACATGTAGCTTGGTACTAAGCATCTTTGTTGCCACGCTGGATTAGATTGAGAGTGGAATTTACCCATTTAATTAGACGTGAGGTGAATTAGGGAAGAACATGAATAGTGAAAACCAATTTACGCGCCATTTTTTATCTGTTCGTTTGACTGAGGGAAATAGGGCTTTGACTTTGGGCTGATAAGGGATTTGGGCTTGGTGTTTTAATTTTGGGCTACGGTAAAAGGTTAAAAGGTTTAGATAATTTGACTTAACGACCATTAGTCCTTAACTTAACAAAGGACTAACGGTGTTATTCAATTAAGGACTTTTTGTGAAAAAGGGTTTAACATTAGGGCTCATTTTGTATTTTAAGGGTTTTTGTCATTATGTTGGTTGACCAATGTTTGACCATGGTTGACTTTTGTTGACTATTTGTTGACTTTTTGCTAAAAACTCCTGGCTCTTGTGTACTCATTCCGTTCTCGTGTCCGTTTTTGTCTGGTTTTAGCTATTTTCTTGTGATATTTGCAATATTCGTACCTTTACATTCACAAAAGATAAAATACACATATACAAGCATAATTATGCACATTTTCATATTTTTAGAGGTCATTTTTGGTATAAAATGGATATGTGATTTCTCACATATCACCCAACAACACAAAAGCTTCAATTTAACTTTTTTGCATATGTAACATATATATTTCCAAAAGAATAAACGTTTTTTACTTAAAAAATTTAAGACTTCTAAAATTAGAATGGGCTAAATGCATTATAAAGTAGTAGAGATTTAATCAAGATGGATGTGGTGTTTCAGTCCCGCGTTTTACAAATAAGTGATAACAGAGTAAGTGTTAGGTTTGTTAGTTCGATTATGTGTATACTTGGTTACGGGTTAGTATTTGATAAGTGGACTAATTTAATTATGTTTAACAAAGTTTGATGTGGTTTACAGTCGCGTGTTTAACAAATAAGTCATAAAAAAGAAAGTGTTGAGTGGTTTACTTCTAAGTAACTCTATAGTTGGTTAGGGTTTATGATTTGTAAATTGTAAGTGGTTTACTTTTGTTTAACCAACCTTGTATGTGGTTTCTCAGTCCCGTATTATACAATTAATTCATAACAAAGTGTATACTTGGTTATGAAGTTATGTTTAACTAACATGGATGTGGTTTTTCACTCCCGAGTTTTACAAATTTATGATAACATATAGAAACCAAAACACATTTGTCACACCCCGTCAAGGCGGAAACGTCAAGCATAACACGATAGGCATCGTCACAACACATTGATGTCACAATAGAAAATAACTAAAATGTATAATTAAAAAATCAAAATGTCATGACGACACCTGACACAAGAGGGGACTTATATTGAGGTTAATAGAAACACAACAATTCATAGTCATTAAAATCCCGAAATAAAGTAAACATCATAATTCAAAGTATCCATAAACGGAAAATACAAAATGATAGATAGACTTCAATGCAAGATCCTATGGTCTCGCTAGCCAAGCAATCTTAACTTCTTTAACCCTCACTAATGTTCACCTGAAAATGATACTTAAAAATGTCAACACTACGTTGGTGAGATTCATAAGTTTAACTTAAAACTTACTCTTGCTGTTCTTCCAACATTTAAGACATACATGAATATTATACACATATGCAGGCATTTAAATCAACACATAAACAATAACACATTCAGGCTTAATTTAGCATTGGCGTATCACACAGCCAAGCTCACCTAGAATGCACACAATACTTATACACATAACTTGAGAAGGCGTTACTCTCGACCCTAATTTATATCATATCACTCAGGTAGACGTTACCTCCGATCCCAACAATGCATACACACATAGCAATATAAAAACACATAATGTCCAAAATCATAAATCATTTATCACAACACTTAAAAACATTTCAAAACCATTTAGTATCATTTTCACCCTAAGAAAACATAAGAAAAAGAGGCTATGAATACTCACCTCAAAGCATCACAAATGCGCACAAAATTTTCAAGCAAAAACCTACACAAACATAATCTACGGGTTATAGATGATCAAGGCTTTACGGCCCTAAATATGCAACATTTCAATTGACGGATACTAATGTTTAACATATACTTATAAACATCCCATCATACTTCACATACTTTATATATACTCTAAACATGTTTTACTTCATCTTTCCAAACTACAGTTTATTGCAGAATTTTAAAGTCACTTTATGGATTTTTATAGAATACTAAATGACCTTCTCTGGCTTTCAAATTCGAATGACATTAACTTCAATGAGTTATGAAACTACTGTAATTTTTTCAACCAATGAAAACATGTCTAACTATTTTTTTTAAAATTAACACCGCACACTCAGCATATTCGGAATCGATCGCACACCAAAATATTTGACCTCATTAAGCATACTTAGACACCTTGGAAAATTCTAGGAAAAATACTAGAGTTACTAGACACCTAGAACTTACCCCAGTAACAACCTCATGAATAGAAAAATTGTTTTGATAGGGTTTTTGACTTCACAAACACGACATAAATCTGACCTAAAAACTCAGATTCGACAACGAATTTTGTAAAAATATTTTGACTAAGTTCTACTTACTTTCAATTCACGAAACTATATTTTTTGGAAAGTAGACTCTCTTTAGTTAATTTTAGAGCCAATAAAATCTATTAAACTCATTCGTATGACCGATTTATGATTCTTACAAGTTGACTTAAAAATCTGCTTATTTTTAATTCGAATTTAACAACAATTAATCCTAACCAAACGCATCCTTACGCTAATAATTATACACTAAATCATAATTAATGATCAAACTAACATGTTTAATGAATTTTTATGAAACCCTAATTCCACCAATTAAAAAGTTATAAATTAATCAGATTGAAAAGAACTTAAATAGAGAGTTATATGAAAAACCTTTTAACTCAAAAGCACTTGATCTTGAACTCTAAATTTTCTTCAAAAATTTGGATGGTTTTCTTCTTGTTTCTTGTTGGCAGGTCGACACAAACAAATGGAGAGGGAGGAGAAAATTTATTTTAGGGTTTGTGTATAAGGAGTATTTATAAAGGATTTTTAGTTAGTTTCCTAATCAAACTTGGACTCCTTTTTTTCCTTTTTTAAGCCGATCCAAACACCTCCCATATTTATCTTTTTTTTTATTTTTTTTCGGCTGGAATATTTATATATATATATATATATATATATAGACTTAGGATCAAATGAGAAGTTTTCTTAAAATAAGAAGGATAAGAAGTAATTATAACCGCATATCCAAGATCCACCGACTTAAATTAGATGCATCTCTATAATCATAGATGCATTATAATGCATCATAAATTGTTGTTTCTATTCTTTAATTAGATGCATATAGTATATTAGATGCATTTCAAGATTTCTCTTATTTTTGGTCCACTACGTGGCCAAAAACATGAAAATTCAATTGCACCACTACACAACAAATGAAGCTTTCGAAACTCACAAAATGGGCATCTAGATGAAAGGAAAATCATCTATTAAAATCGTTGCATCTCACAGGTGTGATTTTAGTCACTCTCACCACTTCTTATTTTAATTTACTTTTCACTGGATCCCTACTCTATATATATATATATATATATATATATATATTCATATTTATATAATTTTTTTAAAACAAAACTATATATTACATATCTAAATAAAACCTTTTAAATTAATACATTCAATATTGAAAAGAAATTGTTTATATTACATATTAATTTTCTCAAATACTATTATTATCATATTCTAAGTTAATAAATTATCAAATCTCGATTACTAAATAATCTCAACCCGAAATTAACAATACAGGCTTCATTAATTATTCCAAACGTTATGAACAACGAAATGTCTAGCGAACGACTATCTCATAATCATCATTTCTAACGAAATGAAATGACTAAATATCTAAATTGAAACCTCTCACACATCAATTGCAACCCATTTACCTTATCACACAATATCAAATGCACCAATTGAATCTTGCACACAAACTCGAATCACATAACACCTAGTTAGACTAACACTGTTGGTTAAACTAACCTAATTTGATCACGGGTGTCACTGTATCCCCTCACTTAGAGAAATTTATTCCCAAAATTTTATCGATCCTACTACTAATAATTTTGCTTATCCAAACAAGGGTACAAATAGCAGCATAGCAGCTCTAAACGAAGAAAAACATCCAAACTACATGAACCTCTCCTGTCCTCGAGGAAACTCGTCAAAACCCTTAAGTTGTGTAACAACTTGATTCATAACTTAACCCCGCAACTCATCAAACAAGAACTGTCTTGAATTAAGTTATAAGTTGTTACAAAGCTCAACGTTTTTGACGAATCGGCTCGACTTCAGGTTTACTCAAAATTTAACTTTAACCAAACCACATAAGAACATTTAAAGGTGCACTAAGGTCTGCCAGTAAACTTATGTACCCAACTTTAACTAGTACTTCTAATGATGACTTGCTCAACGAACAAGTATAGATACTTCGTTTCCATGTAATCCTTAGGGCCTCGCTTTGAGTTCCAACGGACTTTAACTATTGGAATCCTACTATGCTTCAAACTTTTAACCTTACTATCGATAATTTTAGCAGGTTCTTCAACAAAACAAAAAGTTTTGTCTACCTTAATTTCTTCTAAAGGAACATGCATATTTACATTCGCCAAACAATTCTTTAGATTTAACACATGACATGTGTCGTACACATTACTCAATTCTTTAGGCAGTCTTAAATGATATGCTACATGACCGACCCACTTAATGATCTTAAATGGTTCTACATACCTCGGTGCTAACTTCCCCCTTCTTTCTAAAACGTCTCACACCTTTCCAAGGTGAAACTTTTAATAAAACTTGATCACATACTTCAAACTCAAACGGCTTACGCCTATTGTCAGCATAGCTTTTTTGACGACCTCTAGCCGCCTTGAGCCTTTCCTTAATCAATACTACTTTATCAGTTGTCTCTTGTACTAATTCTGGTCTTATTAACCGACTTCCTCCAATTTCAGCCTAGAGGACAGGTGACCTACATTTCCTTCCATGTAATGCCTCAAATGGAGCACATTGAATACTCGAATGATAACTAATGTTATAGGAAAACTCAGCTAATGGTAGATGAGTATCCCAACTACCTCCAAAATCTACAACATACATGCTCTCAGCATATCCTCCAAAGTCTTAATGGTACGCTCACTTTGTTTATCCGCTTGAGGATGATAAGCTATACTCATGTCTAGCCGTGTTCCTAATGCTTTCTGCAATGTTTGTCAAAATCGCGAAGTAAATTGATGTTGATCCCACTTGAATAGATCTTGCTTAGCTTGTATTGAATAAATCCAAGACAACTATGGTAGAAACTTTGATTGAATATATCAAAGACTATGTGGAATTTAGTTTATGATACTAAGAAGAATAAGCAATAAAACAGTGACAAACAAGATTGTATAATACCAAACTTTAAGACTCAATATATTAATATGAACACTCTTGATAGTGTTAGGGTTATACAAAACCTTGAAGCTATAAATGACTGTATATGAAAATGAGATATATAAACTACATGCCCTAAGGTCTCCTTTTATACACCAAGGAACCCTAATAGGCTTACAACGTGTTTTCTACAAATACATATCTTTTCCTAAAATATCTCATACATATCACTTTAGTAGTACTAAAATAGACTAACAATACTAACTAAGTCTATCAGCAGAAACTCTTCTAGCAGTAGTAACAATTGTACTGGCAGTACTAATATTACTCTAACAGTAGTAATGACTTAGAACATTTTCTTTGATCTTGAGCAGCAGCAGTAACCACAACTAGCAGTTGTAACTTGAACTAGTAGTTGTAAAAGTTAAGAATCATTTTATTCCTAACAATCCTCCCCTAAACTTGATATTCATCAAATTAATCATCAAGTTTCTTTAATAAAATCTTCTTGATCATCAGGAGGATGTATCTAAACACTCTTCTACTTCTTAAACCGTGATCTTGTAAATCTAAGAAGCTTAAATGCCATTTCACATTCATGATCAACTTCTAGCCTCCCACTCAACATTCTTGAAAGCATTTCTTGTGTAAGAGGATATTTCTTTTCTACTAGCATGTGAATAGAATAACCAGTATCCATCAATAATAAATAAACTCCACATGAATCATATAACTTCCATCTTATCAATGTGTAGTCCTGTTGATTTTTCTAGATTTCATCTTCCTCACTTGGTTCAAATAAAGTGATAAGATCTCCTCAAAGCTATTTTTCATATCCTTCTGGGCTTGTTGTCTCTTATCTTTCCTTTACCATCCTGTACAAATCTAGCACATCTTGTCTATCAAAATCATCAAGCATTGCACTGAATAACTTGTAATATTTAGTACTTCCATCAACTCTGATGATCTGATAATTGATAATGTCTTCTGCTAGAATGTGTGTCTTCCAGTCAACTATTGGATATTTTATAGCTAAAGATTCAATATTGACAACACTATCATCATTTTGAACTATCTCCAAACAAGCTTTAAGCTTTGCCTTCTCAGCATCATCCTCTACCTTCTGTCTCTTGACACTTTCTTCACCAAGTATTGCTCTTGTTCTTTTCTTACTACTCTCTACTTTCTTTCCACTACTATCAACATCTATAGGAACAAAATCATTTACCTGTTTGTAAGCTTTGTCAAACATTTGCTTGATTGCATCAAAGCTTTTATCCTTAAACTTCTTGTCCTTGTATCCTGCCATATGCTTCATGTAGGTACACATTTTTTTCTTTGTTCTGCTTTGGTAGGTGGTTTGTTCCTTTGCTCTTCAGCTCTTTTTGCAGAAAAGAATTTCTTTCTGGCTGTAATAGATTCCGTTAGCAGTCTAGCTTGCTCTTCAACAGACATTTGTTCTCTCTCTTCTGCTTGAAGCCTTTCAGCTAATTGAGCATCAACATCTATTCTTGCTTCAATGGAATCCCATTCTTCAATCAATGCAGCATTACTAGCTTCTTCTTCTCTTTCTCTTTCAAGCCTGGCTTCTTTATCTAACTCTGCTTGAAGTCTTTGAGCTACATCAGCATCATATTCAATTTGATCTTTGCCTTTCACTTTTACTGGTTTCTCAGGCTCTTGCATGATGCCTTTTCCTTTATCTTTTGCTAGAATCTGAGGTTGAGGTCTTGATGTTGGTATAGTTGTTGGTTCATTTGGCTCTTTAAAAAGAACTCCCTTTAACTTTTGTGGTCTTGAAGCACTACTTCTGATTCCTATCAAGGTCTCAGCCAAAGTAACATCATCTGGATTAACACTAGCAGTAGCAATTGTCTCACCAGCAGTAGTAACTGAATCAGCACTACTATCTTTATCTTTAGCAGCACTAACACCTTTTTTAGCACTACCTTTATCTTCCACAAGATCAATAGGTTCTTCTTCAAGCACTACTTCTGTACCAGCCAAATCAGATAAGTCAAACATATGTTCATCCTCAACAACATTAAGTTCTTTAGTATTGTCACTATTCCTTCCCTGTTTGGATGCATCCTTCTCACCCAAACTCTCTTCAAAGGACTCAACTCTTGGCTTGTACACCCTTCTTTTTGGTTGTGAAGTTCTTGACTTGTTCTTTCTTTCCAGCTTCGTAACTCTTTTCTTAAACTTTTTAATTTCCAAAGCTTGAGCATCCTTTACATTCTCCAAGTCAAGAACCCTGTCAGACAGTTTTGTACACATATCTATCAATTCCTTAAGTTTAATTCTTTCCTCATCACTTCCAGATGTGTTAAACCCTAGGAGAGGTGAATCATAAGAAGGTGTAGATACCCTCTCAGACCTAGTCTGAACAATGGTATATCCCATGGCTTCTTGGCACCTAGGACTACCACCTGAACCAATTTCCTGAGGAAAAGGAACATTAGATATTGTCGTTGATTGGGTCCTATTTATGTAACCACTGTCCTGCTCTGCATCTAAGCTAGCAGCAGTAGTGGCAGCCTTTTCTACACTGTCTCCCTTCTCCTCATAGACAACCTAATCTGCATCAAGGTTAGTAGGCTCACTGTACTGAGGAATCTTAGTGACCTTGCTTTTGGTTTTCCTATGTTTGCGAGTCTTTTTAGGGTGTGATGATGATGCAACAGTAGGGATTGGTTCAACATGAGATGGTGAAGCAGTAGTAAGTATGTGTTAGGGTTTAGTGGGTTGTCCTGAACCTTCACCCTCCACTGCTTGTGATGCCAGCATAGATGGAAACAATGGTGTAATTGTCCCTGAAAAATCTTTTCCTTTCCTTCTCATGTTTGCAAAAATCTTTTTAGTATGAGAAGGTGTATCATATTCATCATTAAAAACTGCTGCAAGATTCTCAATTTGATTGTTCAAAAACAGTTGTAAAAACCTTGGATACATTAAAAACTTTTTAGAATTAGGATCTAAGTTTCTCAACATACCATCAAAAATCAATTTAGAAAAATTAATTTTTTTATTCTTAGCCAAACATATAACTGCTGATGCTATATTAGTACCAAATTCATTCTAAGCATTTGATTTAGAACTTAAACATTATAAGATGGTATGAATGAGATACTTCCATTGATGGGAAAAGAAAGGTTTTAGACAAGTAAGTTTATCAAAAAGCTTTTCATATCCCATCAATTGAACGTTTTCAAAAATCTTAGTGTTTGTTAGACAAGTAATACCATCCTTATCGTCAAAGTGAAGATCTCTCCTCACAGATGATTTTGTTATTACTATAGTCTTGCCATCAACTTTGGCACGTGTTTATGTTTCATTATTGATTGTTTTGATCTTTGCAGTGGACCAAAACTGCTTAATATAAGACACATATATTGTTGGACTTACAATTAAAGCATAACTGATAGGGATAGCATTAAGGAAATTAACTATCTCTGCAAAATCAGCATTGGCTTCTAATTTTTCTAAGTACGCCACCATATTGTAAGAATCAGCAAAGGTTAAGGCCGCCATTGATGATAATTGTGAATGTCAGTGATGAAATCGAGTTAGGGTTTGTAAAATTGAGAGCGTGAGAGTGTTTAAGAGTGATTATTATGTGATTGTAAACGGTTTTATAGGGAATTAAGCAAACTCATAAGTGAAGTAACCATTTAATTTACAAAAGATACCCTTAGTAGTTTTAACCCCAACGATAACCTAGCAGCACTAACTTAGCCCAGCAGCATTAACTTTTTGCCTGGCAGCACTAACTTTTTGCCCAGCAGCATTAACTTTTGAGTTACCAGTATAAACCTCAATTTTATCCAAATAGTATTTCTAACCCATTTCAATCATCAATCTATTCAAACAATACCTCAGAGATTAAGCATTCCAATGCTAGCAGTCAAAAATTGAAAATGACTAACATCAAATGCTTTAGTGAGCAAATCTGCAACATTCTAACCTGTGTAAATCTTGATCATCTGAATAAGCTTCTTCTCATTAGAATCTATAAAAATCTTGGTGTTCATAAAGTTGTATCCATAATCAAGCAATTGATTTTGGATCCATAACACCTGTTATGGTTTTGTTGGAGTAAAAGGGTAACAAGAGGGTGTTTGGTTTAGCTTATTGTTGGAGTCAACAAGGAGGAGTGTTTGGTTTTGTATGTTATGTTTATTTTATGTTTATATTTTTATAAACTTTGCATTGCATAGTTCTCGACCCAGATATTTAGTTAACGTGTTATAAATTGTAAAAACACTATTTTGACGCGGTTTCGGCCAAAAACACGGGAAAAGTAAAAAAAATGTACTAATTAAGATCTCTAAGGGGGCTTTTAAAAAATAATCTGTTATGTTGAATTTCTCGATCGATTAAATGGATAAATATCCAACGCAGGACTCGCGAATAATTAAAACGACGATTTTAATAAAACCGGCTAAAATAATAAAATAAATTCTATAAAATTAGAAAATAGAATTTAAAGCTTGGGATAAATAGTAGCGTGAAACACGGGTTGCACATAGATAAGCGTTAAAAGCTAAGAGTGATATGACCACATAAAAGTGACTCCATAAATAATCAAGAGTCAATTATCATACGTTTGCTTTTAGTTACTGACCTTAAAATTGACGGATGTCACAATATCGTTTATGGTGTGACATGAAAGACACAATTTAAGATCTTCAATTTGTTATATGTGTTGAGTCAAGTGGATTTATGACGAAGGGTTATGATAGTATTGGATTTGTTGGTGATATTATTTGTGACGAGGGGTGTAGGACTGGTTGAGTTGGATTTGTGTTGTTGAGGGTTTGTTGTTGATGTATTCGATTGTGGTTATGGGATTAGTTAGTTGTGGTTGTACATAGTTCTGTTCTCCATATGTTCTTTTTTTTGGGTTTGACTCACTCTGGTTGATCGGATCAATTGGTACATTACGAGTTGACCCGGTATGAGTCATGTATTACATATCTAATACGAAATATGTCAATACATATTTCACACAAATATGTTGTGCATAACCTGTAAATATTTTCGCACAAAATTGGCAGAGTTTTGTTTCATAAATATGTAATATTTCGCACAGAAAGAACCTGTTACATATTTCGAATCCTGTTAGATAACATATTTCCGACCCGGTATATTGCGCACCCTTCATAGACCATATTTTGCAACCATCATGCATATTTCACAAGGTTCATAAAAAACCCAGAAAATGTGATGAAAATAAGCTTTAAGACAAAGAGGGTGATCCCCAGAGAGATAACGACAATGTGATTACAATCCCGCCATACACACGCCCTCTAAGACACACGCCCCATGATGTTGTGTTGTGTGGCCACCCAACGCCAGCCTTATGTACAAAAATCTTAAAAATAAGAGTGCACGAGTGTCTGATAGACTATTGTGTCGGACTACGTGTAAGTGTAGTAAAAAACGTCGAATACAGTGATCTGCTCGCCCTCAAATGAACTGAAACGACGTTTAGAAATTTAGAGAAGAAAAGTGACAGCTAAGCTGAGTAGATCGTCCATGACCTTCACTCTATATACAGTCTTCTAGAATATCCAAATGCTCAAACTATGTATGTTCAACTCTCTAAGATTTGTGTAACTTAGCGGCGACTGCTCGTGCCGACTCTCGAACAATTGTGAATCGCAGAATAATCAGATCAGTGAGATTTGCATTTGAGTTAGCGATATGTCTGAGGCGATCTCGAAGTCGCAAGACGTCCTCCAACGAAGATAGCACTGATGGGTCGCAGTACTTGTGAGTTAGGTATTGTTATGATCGTGGACGACATTACAGGACGGTTGTGTGCAATATAAAATAGATGAGCTGTGAATCACATAAGATGAAGGATATAGATATAGCAAGTAGTAGTAGACTAGACACTGTTGTGTCGTATATCAACGTCTCTGGTTCGTGATAGATAAGATAACCACTCAGCAGGCCGTGCTTTTCTATTGATGGATGGACGCTCGTATCCTTATCCTAGTCGGACAACTAGTTAAGACCCATAAATAGTGACTAAATACATGCAAAGTACCATAGAGAGACCCCCAGAACATACCGCCATCAGATGCTAACCCCAACCCATCCAAACCCATAAGCCCACCGTGTCTATCTGAACGGACATCTGCTCTCGCGGCCACTCGCCGTAAGTGATAAACTCCACCCTCCCCCCCCCCGCCCCCCCGCGTCCCTTAACTTCGCGCCCAACCTTCCTTGTTTAATGTCGCTCGATCATATAATTATAATATTAAATAATAACAAGATCTTTGCCCTATTTATCCTCTTGGGACGACCTCAGATTTACCAATCCTACACTTACCACGATCGGGTACTTGCCCCGCTTTGGTAGTGCGTTGTAGACCTATTATTCACCTTGACAAGTTTTATAATTTTTAAATCTTGAAAAATTTATTAAAACAAATTATACGCATCAGGAAACACCTAAAATTATTGATTGCTTACTTCACAAGTAAACATCAATAACTCCCTACATTCGAACCAATGAGGGTGACCCAGCGGTAATGGCTTAGACTCTTAGGAAAAAGTGCCTAGAGGTCTTGGGTTTGAACCCTAGGGAAGAAATTAATCCCCTATTGGCCACGAAGGTTCACATGCGATGACTTCGGGCTATCCAAAAGGATAGTCGCCCTGGGATTAGTCCGGCTTGCAATGTCGCTCGGACAAAACTAGGTATTATACCCAAAAAAAATTCTTACATTCATTTATTATCCTAACTTGCAGGAAATCCAGATATTTTTTGATAGGGGGGGGAACAGCTGTGGAATATCAAAAAGCTTCGTTAGCGTCTCTCGACGTGTCAGCTCTAGATAAACTACACTTTCAGCTGGAAAATATGTCAAGGAGATTCATTCATGAATCAAATCTGGATGACGAATGTACAATATCTATACCATAAAACGGTCCTCGCGAAACCGGATGTTAAAGTTACCAAACATCGATGAGTGAATAAGACATCCGTCCATATATGTTTTTTATCACTAAGATTCATATGCAGGTTTAGACGAAGGAGTAACTACCTCATCCAGCACCGTTATAGTCATTACCACGTGTTCATTGATGTGACGTTGTATGGTGTTAACTTTATGATTTCAAGTTTTAAATTTATATTTTGCCGACTTAACAAAAAACAACACTTTAACGGGCAGTGCACCTGATCGGTGGTAGTTTTGTGGTAAGTAGAGTGTCGATCACTAAAAGCGAGAAACAATCTTTTCAATTTATTAATATTTTGGTTATCTAAACTAAGTTATATCTATTCTATGTTAAACCTATGCTAAACTTATGTTAATCCTAAATCTAACGGATAATGGGGTTTTCAGCCTAAGAGACTGGTACGGGTTTTAGGGTGACTAAAATCAACTTAAGACACTAAAACATACACAAGCAAATTAACAGAAGATAAAAGAGAGTTCTAGCCAAATATAAGAAAATTGTATTAACCATTATTAATCTAATCAGAATGTAGGTTTGTTTATTTAGTGCAATGATTACTTATCTCGAAACGGCATATCATTCTTAAGATTAAGGCGGTACTTCTTCCTTAAACCTAAACACGTAGAATTCTGTCACAATTAACGCTCCACATAAAGGCATCCTTAATGCTGATTATATTTTCATAGGGATTAAATCTATGGTGATCTTGTTAAACCCTAGCTCATAGAGACTTTACCCACTTAATGCTTAAAGGTAATTTATACACTAGTAGTCTACTAACAAAGTCTTTACCAATTAACTGAGAACGTACTTATTGATTACTGGGTCACCTGCCGGTCCAACTAAGCTCACAATCTAAGGGCAAAGATAGGTCTTTATTTGTGATCCTATTGGTCTAGATGTATAAATCACTACATGGAGAGCTATCCCGGCATCTAGATTACTTGGTCCGTTACGCACTAGATCTAGTTGATTATAGGTGTATACAAAAGCACGTGAACAAGGTATAAATTGATAAACATAAAACAAGCAATCAACGATAAATTAAGCAATCAAGATAAACAAACTAAACATTCAGATCTTCATAATAATGGCTAATACCTGAAGATATTAGCCTTCAAATGTCATAAGCATACAAGAGTAATAATTTAGCCAAGGTAAAACTAACGAGTTATGAATGATACCTAAACTGCCGGAATTACATGAGGTATAGGGTGTTTGGCCAAGTTGTTTCCTATGGAATTGATCACGTTGCAAGACCTCTTCTGCTCTTCTTCTCCTTTGAAAATCGACTTTTATGGTTTAGGTATCGAGAATATGATTTAGCACACCTAAAACTTGTTTTTGAGTTTTCTATTTATAAGGTCTGGAAAAAGGTCGATACGGCATATCAAAAGTATTCAATACGACGTATTTGGGGTTTCTTTAAGTAGGGACCACGTTTGATATCTTCCAGAATAATTTATTTCCATATGGCTTGAATACGGCGTATTGGTCTATCCTGGATACGGCGTATTGATCTTGTTTCCTTCGTGGTCTTTAGTAATTGGTATAGTGAGGCATATCTACGCCGTATCTTCCCTTGCATGGATACGGCGGGTATGGTTGTCTTGAAAATTAATCCTCAAATATCTTTGTTTAAGCTCCAAAATGTGTGCCTTTTAGTTAACTTTCACCAAGTACTCCATAATTACTGCAATTCTTAAATACAAACGATTAAGTAACAACTCTTTGCAATAATTATATAAAATGGGTTAATTACATGGGATAAATGATGCTATAAAAGTGACGTTATTTGATGTCATCAAATACCCCCCACTTGAATCCTACTTGTCCTCAAGTAGCCTTTAGAAGTTTATGAAAATGTATCCCTAAAGATTTTTTTTTTGTTTAAGCATTTATTTGATCTATTACAAGTACACAACCAAACACCCCACGAAATAGGAAGATGAAAACACTCAAATCACTCAACTAATCTATGTGGTAACATGTAACTAATTCGCTCAATTGCTCAGTCATAACTAATTCGTTTAAGCATTTATTTGATCTATTATAATCGATCCTTCATATAATTCCTTTGGTCTAAGCTCTTGCGAAACGATTATCTTCAAACTTTCCTCCTCTTTTTTTGTTGCGATTTTCTAATTTTTTTCGTTTTTTTTATATACTAACTACGAAACTCAGTGTAATTTCACCATCTTCACGATCATAATAACTCCGGATAATTCCTTCAATAATTCTTCATTCTTCGGACGTGCCAATAATTGTGTTGGTAGTGAAAATAAATGAGTTTTGACTACTTTATACATTCCCATTTGCAATGTGCAAATTTCTTCCCAACCGTACCAAAGATAGAAAATTGACACAAGATTCAGGAAATACATACTTTACACTTTAAGCAACTAGCAACTAATAAATGGACTTAATCTAACAGGGTAAGCTAAGGTGTAAAGGTTTAATGAAATAAATAGTTGGTGTAATTCCTAAAGGATTGACTCTATTGGTTTTTTTAGGGGTATCTTATTGTTAAGATGAGAGTAAACAAAGGGTTTATACGTCTATTTAACTAAACAGTGTAGTTAGTTAATAAGACAAATAATAAGTCTTTTTTGGGTGAAATCAGAAATTTACCAATTTAAAACTAGTCACACCATCTAATTCCATGCGCACGTACTTATTATTGTGGTCTCAAATAGATGTACCAAGCCAAGTTCTAAAGTCTGCAACATCGCCGACACACTTATATTTTGTTAAATTTGGGTAAACATTTGGAAACGAATAAGGTTAAATCCTCATAATATCTAATAAGGGTTATTGTGTGATAGTCTGTAGTGTGTTAACCTTAGAGCGTGATGTATCACTGGCATCTATCTCTACGTAGCAAGTTGAGCTAATGGCTCATTAATTATCTATCATCCTGTGCATCGTCAAGTCTCCCATAAATCTCATTTGTATCCTGCCTAACAGTAGTGACAAGGTCCGTCACTCTTTGGTTGACCCTCTCTAAGGTGGCCGGTGCTATCTCCTGCATGGCCTCAACCATCTCATCCCAAGTGTCTGTAATCCTATAACCAACCTCCCTATCTAGGTCTTATTTAATCTAGGTATCTAGAGTGCCAACAAACCTATAATCTGCTCTAAAGCCCCCAGTATGCCTAGCAGTAGGAGCATATGGTACATAGATAGGTGAAGGTGGGTGCTCAGGACCGGGTACGTAATCAGGAGATGGCGGGTGCTCAGGTCCGAGCACATAGTCAAGAGATGGTGGGTGCATCGGTAGTCTATCATATCCGTAGACCACAACTCCCGGAGAGCTTACATCTGATGGCTCCTTATAGTTGTTGGATATCGATGTGTAGGTGATCACGGAATGCTCTAAATCCGACATGACAAAATCTGTGACAATAAAAAGTGGCTTATATAAGTATTAATATAAGACTCTTATTGTAATATACGTAATATAAATTATAAACACGTATATCAATCATGAATGCATCTAGTCTAACCAACTAATGCAAAAACTAGTGAGTGTATGTATGTCCCATGAAAACCCCTTCGTATGAATGCAATGTTTGAAAACAGTTATAGTCCAAGTAAAAACATTTGACCTGGTTCTCTATAACCTAGGCTCTTGATACCAATCTGTAACACCCCTAAATTGGGTCGCAGCAAAATATGGGTCATGGGAGTGTTACTTCATAGATCAATAGCACAAGATATATATGAGAACGACCATTTAAATGTCGTTTAAAACGATACATTAGATTTAACAAATTTTTTGTTAAAAAAGCCCGAAGCTTCACTTGTTCGTTGTTCAAAATACAAAGATTCTAGTCCATACAAATATTTCCCCAAAATGTAATGCAACCAAATCTTTAATGCATATGAATTCCAAAATAATGACTACCAATGTATACCTTGTCTTGTACCTCATTGATCTCCTGAGAAAACATGCTTTAAAACGTCAACAATAATGTTGGTGAATTCATAGGTTTGTAAAATCTATAATGTAGGACCACAAGATTTCCCAAGTGTATGATAATGCAACAGATGCAAACATCACAAAAATGTAATTATGTTTCCCTAAACTCATGACACTAAAGCTCGACATGTATGAATTGCAATATAAATTGCCAACATTGCCCGTGATGATGTTCTAACCCACAACAACAGAAATCCGACATGGTATACGTTCGTTGTCTGGCAAACCAGCACAGAGAGCGCTACTAACCCGAACGGGGATGTCAATCCCAAATAGATCTATTAATAACATTCGCCCTTACTCAGTAATTATGATAATGGGCTCAATGGGTTATCGCTACTTAGGCAAACACGTAATCATAATGTAAAAATGTCCACTTGTGTTCAATTTTAAAACAATGCATGTTTCTCACCCCAAAATGTGTAAATCATTTTAAATGTGAAACGTGGGGCTATGAACTCACATTGAGTGTATGAATAACAAAATATATCTGATGCGTGAAAAACGTAACGTAAGTGCCCGAGTGCAACCTAATTAATTATAGGTCGTATGAGTACTAAGTACTTTGAATAACTAGTACCGTATATAATTTTATATAGCTACATCACCATCTAATTGTATTTGACAAATAATATTTATAACGTTAGGATGTTTATAAATATTTCCTTAGTAAAAATGTCGTAACTTTCTCGTTTTAAGTCCATTTTGTACGTTCTTTATGCCCACGCTTTCGTATTAAAAAGATATATCAAAATATTTTATTTTAATACTTTAACCCTCTGGTGAACAGTGATTTTTACTATTCATGCACTCAAAAAATATATTTATAAAATTAATTAACGAAAATCTCGTAAAGTCCATATCTTATTCGTTTTAACTCCGATTTTAGTGATTCTTTCGAGCACGTCTTCGTAATTAAAAGTTTTATCTATTTAAAATATTTTCCAAAAAGCTTCTGAGATGAATAGTAATTTATTTATTTTTAATTATTTTTATAAAAGTATTTATTATTGTAAACATGAAAAATCCGTAACTCCTTCGTTATTGATCAAATAATTATGTTTCTTAATGTTTTGAAATCCTAAAAATATGTACTTTCTGTGAAAAATAATCAATTATATTTATCAGATGTGGAAAGTAATAAGTTTTTATAAAAATTTCTTTTATAAAAGCATTTATTATCGTAAACTTGCAAATTGCGTATCTTCTTCGTTATAGCTCGGATTTTTGAGTTCTATGTATGCCTACAATCTATAACATGTAATATTTCATAAAAATATAAAATAAATACTTTATTTTCGTAAGTAAAACAGAAAGTTTTGATATTTTAGTTAAAATGTGTTTAAAACTTGTTTTATAAGTTTTTAGCTTAGTTAATTTGCTACAAATCCTCTACAACACTTTATACCACAAGCCTCACATATTTTAGGTCCTTTAGTCCATTATTTGTCCAAATAATGTCCATGATAACAAGTCCTTACATCACTTTTACTTATAAACTTAATAAGTAAACTTTTTAAGCAACTAGTTCATATATACTTTTTATAAATTAAACCAACACTTGTATAATGTTTATACTTCTATTCCAACATGTTCTTAACATCAATATGACATATGAAAAAGTATATCAAACCATGATCAAGAGTAAAAATCCATTTTACATGTTAATATGTTTCCTAGATGGTGATTTACTATATAAACATCATATACACATAAAATCACAAATGTAAAGAGTGTAGGGTTTTTAGATGACCTTCGGATGAAGTATGCTGAAGAGTAACAAGTTCTAAACCATAGTTTAGAATCAAAACCCAAGCTTCCAAGACTAGAAAATCCTAATTTCCAATGAAACCCTAACCTTGAACTTTTCTTGATTAACCCTTTTAATCACTGAACCAAGACTTCAATACACCTTAGAATACCTTAGATATGATGTTAGAATACTTGCTAATAAAAATTTTATGGATTATTTATGTGGTTTGTGTTTGGCCATGGGCTAGGGAGAGAGACCAAGAGAGATTTGTGAAGTTTTCTAGTGAAGGAAATGAATGTGTGTGTTATCTACTAGTATGAGCCTTTATATATACCAAGAGCTTAGTTAAGTTGCTAGTTGAAAGACCAAGACTTAGAAGAAAAAAAGGGGAGTGAATTGAGGAATAAAATGATCAAGACACTAGTCATGGTACTAAGTTTTAATGAGTTCTAAGTTGTACAAGATTTAGTTGGTAGTTTGTGTGATCTATGTCCTATTGGGACTATATTTGTATCTAATAATAGGGGGGGACTAGGAAAGTCTTAAATATTTTGTATTGAAAATCTAGTGATACTTGTAGTTTTAGGAATTATAGGTTAAGTGTAAAGAGTATACTTGTAGCATTTGGTTTCTAGTTGGTAAATTGTGTGCTAAATTCGGCTAATATAATGAACATGGGTGAAGTTTTATAAAACTTTAGGTATTGAGTATAAAAATAGGTATTTGTTGAAGCGTAGATAAGTTTTGGTGTTTCTGTGAAAGCCTAAATGTATTTTATCGCGAAACGTAAACACTTTACGTAACCAATAAAATTAAAATGTGCAAAGTTAATAATTATCCTCCAAATAATTATCTAACACTTGCTTGACGTAAACTTTTATTCGATTGATGCCTATTTACGTTGGATGATAATTTTTAGTTTACGCGATTTAACTTAATGATTAAAATTAAAAGCAAACGCGTACGAGACTAAAAACAAATAGTAAAATAAATGACGTCGTAAAATGACCTGAAAACACAGGGTGATAGATTGTTTT
Source organism: Tanacetum coccineum (assembly GCA_026074375.1). Lineage (NCBI taxonomy): Eukaryota > Viridiplantae > Streptophyta > Magnoliopsida > Asterales > Asteraceae > Tanacetum > Tanacetum coccineum. The sequence goes on along the minus strand of BQNB010007166.1, from coordinate 34,465 downwards.
ATCGATTGCTTAATTTATTGCTGATTATTGATTATGTTAATCAATTTATACTTGTTTACGTGCTTAAGTATGCGACCTATCATTCAACTGGGTCTAGTCCCACATATTTAATGTGCTGCAACTTCGGTGTTGTTTGGGCATAGGCTAAGAGTTCGGGATAGCTCTTTATATTGCAACTTATATATCTAGAATCATAGTATCATAAATATTGACATATCTTTACCAATGGTTTAGTTAGCTTTGTTGGACTAGCAGGTGGCCCTAGGATCAACGAGTACGTTCTTGTTCCATTGGTAAGGACTCGGACAGTGGACTACTAGTGTATAAGATGTCGTTAAGCAGTAAGTGGGTAAAGTCTCAATGAGCTAGGGATTTTTAAGAGCTCCATTACGAATTTCCTAAGATATATTATAATCAGCAAATATGATGCTTTATGCGAATGCGTTTAATTATGACAGGATTCTACGAGTCTAGGTTTTAGGAAGAAGTCCCGCCTAAATCTAGGAAGGAAATGCTGCCTTGAGATAAGTACTCATTGCACCAATAAGCAAACGTGCATTTTATCGGATTATTCATGGTTGATATGTTTTCCTTATATTAGTGTTTAACCGCTCCTCTATCTTTTGTTCATCTTCTTGTGTGTGTTTATTGCTTTACTTGTCATCAAAACCCTATGTTAGATAACCCAATCCATGCCAATCTCTTAGGCTGAAACCCCTTTAACTTAGGTTTAACATAAATTAGATTAATTTAGTACTAACATGGATAACTAAAATACTGATAGAACTAGGATTTAACTCTCTCACTCTTAGTGATCGACACCCTACTTACCAACGAAGCTACATCTGACCGGGTACATTGCCCGTTAGAGTGTTGTTTTTAGGTATAATCGGCATAAAATAAATAGTAAAACTTTATACATAAAATACCTACTCACAACGACACATTAAGTTTTTGGCGCCGCTTCCTGGGGGTGAAGTTGTTTTGTTCTTATTTATTAGTGTTTTAGTTTAGATTTAGTTTAGTTTAGATAATTTGCATATTTGTGCGTGTTTGTTTTGTGTGTTTGATTTTCTGCATTGTATATTTTTGCATATTGTGTGTTTGTGTGTTTTTCTGCATTGTTACATTCTGCTGTAACTTTCTGAGTCGAATACTCAATACGGCGTATTCATCTTCTTAGATACGACGTATAAATTTTTTTCAAACCAATATAGCGTATTCGACTCTATCATCTATACGGCGTATTCAGTTTACTGAATACGGCGTATTAACTTATTTGACCGTTTTTTTCCCATCAAATTTATTACAGGTTAAAATGGACGACCCCAACATTACCATGGAAGAGTATATCAGGCTTGAGGAAGAAAAAGCTCATAAGCATGGTATGGTGTATAACTGGGAAACTGCTACGTATGGTAAGATCTGGTGTGATGAAGATGTTCACGACCTCAGATCTGTTGAAACTGAATTCCCAGCTATAATCTTTAATGACGCATTAACATTTGAAGTAACACTCTTATGTGAAACGCAACCACATAAAGTCCTTTAAAAAAAACGACAATCAAATGACTGTTAAGAATATCATTTGACGTAAATTCCGGACGATGAAGCTTACAGACAAAACAGGTAAATTTATGACAAAAGTTTCATTCCTTATAAAATTTAATTTCTGTCAACCAAACGAAATTGAAACGGATTTTCACCAGAAAATGAATAAATGATAAAGTCAAAAAAAAAAACATATGGGGGGGCCGTTGCGTTTTCGTCATCGTTCCAGATCATCGCCTCCCGAACCCTAAAAACGGTCAGTTATATTTGAAGATTTTGGACTACTCCAAAAAGATTTTGATTAAAGAGTTCTCCCTTAACTCAGCCTAGTGTGCCTAAATAGAATAGCACTACACATCAATGTTTTAGATTTCTCTCTTTCCTTTCTCCTAAACCTACTGTAAAGTCCTTAACATATCGGAGTTGAATTTCTTGAAACATGATGTGGGGGTCGAATGTGATGATATCGAGGGAACAAAATGATTAAAAGTACTTATATTGAATCCTAATTTCTTTAACGTAATTACCGGTTGATATTTTTATCGGATAAGGACAAACGATAAATGATAAAATTCGAATTGAACAACACTTTTGGGAGGAATTTATCTATCGAAACAACCATTATCATAATGTATATAAAAAATTGATACACAAAAAGGTCCAAATACAATTTTATGGGAAAAACAAGCAGTCATGATAAAATATACTATCATCAACAAATTTTTCAAAAACTAATTACTTTTAAAACAAGAAAATAATTTTAATATCGACGACTTGGTAACTTACTTAACTTATACTACCAAAGGGATGTGCCAATCCATATTATTATTTATCCTTAAGAAATATATGTGACTGGTATTGGGACAGCAAACCATTACGACCAACCTAAATCTGTTTTAAAATAAAAGATTCGGATTAAATTGTGGGCCGAAGTCTAACATAAGACATTTCTGTAGAACAAAAGTGCTTGCCGGGAGACCACAAACACCGAATGGTATTTTTTTAAATTTTTTATCGAATCTCCAGTCTTTTTTTTTCCAGACTGTCTATACGATACTAATATTTAACGGCGTATAATAAACCCCCTGGATATGGCTATTGACTTTCTATCTTTTCTTTTCTTTTTCTTTTTCTGGACGATTATCCAAGTCTTAATTTATTTTATCTCTGATATTTTATACAAATTTATTGTCAGAATTTTGTTCGATAACGGAGGCGTATATTCATTTAAATGAATAGACAGCCAATCGTAGCCCGAAACTCTAAAACTAACCCATATTTAGGATTAATTTTCTATCTACAAGGAATCAATAAACGATAACGGCGTATTCCTATGGTAAGGAAACGACGTAATCGGACCTCCTTACTATTTAGGTTTTAATTTCGAGTCTAAAAATCCAAATACACCACAAATGCGGCAGGGAAACCCATCGAAACATTGGAGATAGAAATTGCAGCCTTGTTTTCTTATATTAGCTTAATACAAGACCTTCTAGAAAGAAAACGAACCGGGACGTTGGTTATATCTTTTTCTTCCCTGCTTCTCTTAACTATCATCGGGAAATACTTTCGATGTATTTAAAGTCCTTGAGAGATCTAAGACGACTGTTCAACACATTCTTGCTCATATACTCAACTTGGAGAATCATACCGAGCAAATATCAGGGGAATTTCTCATTCTAATTCTTTTATTTTCAGTTCTTAACTGTTGTTTTTATACAACGAGGACGTTGTATAATTTAAGTGTGGGGATGGGAATTAAATGATACTTTTCCTATTTTTCACATTAAAATGCTTAAATTATGCTCAAATTAAAAAAAATCAAGCATAGTTTTGTGAAATTACCGGTTACATAACCTGCACACATAACCCTTATTATATATTATGAGGATTCAGCCTTATCCATTTCTAAATGTTTACCCAAATCCCACAAAAATATGAGTGTGCCAATGATGTTGTAGTCTTTAGAACTTGGCTTGTATATCTATTCGAGACTACAATAATGAGTACAATGGATTTTGATGGAGTAACTTGTTTAAATTGGTAAATATCTAGGATTACACCCAAAAAGCCTTTATATGTTATACTATTAACTAACTACACTGGTTAGTTAACCCCTGTATAAACCCTTTGTTTACTCTCATTTTAAGAGTAAGATACCCATAGAAAAACCTATAGAGCCAATCCTTTAGGATAACAACAACTATTTATTTTGTTGCACCTTTACACCTTAGCCTATCCTATTAGATTAAGTCTATTTATCAGTTGCTAGTTGCTTAAAGTGTAAAGTATGTATTTCCTGTGTATTGTGTCATTTTCTATCTCTGGTATGGTTGGGAAAATTTGCACATTGCAATGGGAATGTAAAAAGTATTCAAACTCGTGTATTTTTACTACCATCACAATTATTGGTACGTCCGAAGAATGAAGAATCGTGGAAGAAATTATCCGGAGTTATTATGATCATGAAGATGGTGAAATTACACCGAGTTTCAAAGTATAGTATGTTAAAAAAAATAGAAAAAATTAGAAAAATTACAACAACAAAAAAGAAGGAGGAAAGTTTGAAGATAGTCGGTTCGTTAAAGCTTAAACCGATAGAATTATTTGAAGGATCGATTATTCGTTGATGCGTGGTTATAAATCAATGATGTAAAGTTTGTATAAAGTGGTAGATATCGCCACTTGTCTTTGTAAAAGTATGTAAAGTATGGGATGATTGGGAGTTAACCGTTACGGGAATGCCAACTTAGGTTGTTGTTTTTGATCAATGATCAAGACGTTTGTGTGTTTTGTCTTAATCATGGTAATGGTCGGGGAAAAGTATCTAGCAACTTATACCTTATTTGTTTGGACTTAATCTATTTGTTTCGTAAATTTTTATTTAACAACAATTTATTTCCCCTTCCTAATGATTAACGTTAGGTTTTAATTGAAAGAGGATGTGATCGAATCAAGCATGTCTATTCCGTCATTACGGCCATGTATGTGTGATTCATCAACCTTGTTGGTTTATTACTTTTGGTGAAAGTTAGAAGATCCATACCCTATATCACTTTACTAGTCCTACTATTTAGCTTATTTGAGATGGGAGTGAGCAGTCACATGTGTCTATCCCGTCATTATGGGTGTGTATGTGTGGTCTTTGTCGCCCTTCTGGAATATTGGTATTGGTAGAAACTAGATAAAGTGATCAAACACTTATAAGCCTTTAAAATAAAACCCAATTTACCTTTATAAACTTGTTATTCCTTAGCTTTAGTGGTGGAGATGTGTATCATTGCCAAGCCTATGATAGAATACTCGTCATGACCGAGCAATTGAGCGAATTAGTTACATGTTACCACGTAGATTAGTTGAGTGATTTGAGTGTTTTCATCTTCCTATTACATGAGGTGTTTGGTTGTGTACTTGTAATTAATCAAATAAATGCTTAACGGAAAAAAATCCTTAGGGATACATTTTTATAAACTTAAAAAGGCTACTTGAGGACAAGTAGGATTTAAGTGGGGGGATATTTAATGACATCAAATAACGTCACTTTTATAGCATCATTTATCCCATGTAAATAACCCATTTTGTATAATTATTGCAAGAATTGTTACTTAATCGTTTGTATTTGAGAATTGCAGTAAGTATGGAGTACTTAGTGAAGATTAGCAAAAAGGAACGCATTCTGGAGCTTAAACAAAGAAATATGAAGAAATTGACTCTGACATCCTATACGCCGTATACAACAAAAAGATATGGCGTATCCGTGCCTACACTTCACAAATAACCACAAAGATCAAAGACCTATACGCCGTATCTAGGAGCCTATATACGTCGTATCCAAGGTTTATTATACACGAAGATTCTAAAAGATATCAACTGTGGTCCTTACTCTAAGAAATCCCCAATACGCCGGATCCCACATCGCCCGATACGACGTATCGACCTTTTTCCAGACTCTATAAATACAAGACCCTAAACTCAGTTTTAGGTATGCAAGTGAATCCCTAAACCACCAAGTCGACTATCAAACGAATAGAATAGCACAAAAGGTCATAAAAGAGCCTGAATATCATAGGAAAACTCTTGTAATCATCGCACACCCAAATATGCGTTTGGTTAAGGTTTCTTTTCTTTAATCGTTCATATATGAAACCCTGTGTATTTTTACAATGACTATCGGGTGATACCTTTAGGTATCAGCCATGTTTATGAAGGTTTAATGTTTGGTTTGTTTATATCAATTGCTTAATTTATCGTTAATTGTTGATTATGTTTATCAATTTATACTTGTTTACGTACTTAAGTTCATTCAACTGGGTCTAGTCCTACATATTTAATGCGCTGCAACTTCGGTGTTGTTTGGGCGTAGACTAAGATTCTGGGATAGCTCTCCATATTGCAACTTATATATCTAGAATCATAGGATCAAAAATATCGACCTATCTTTACTAATGGTTTAGTGAGCTTAGTTGGACTAGCAGGTGACCCTAGGATCAACGAGTACGTTCTTGTTCCAATGGTAAGGACTCGGACAGTTGACTACTAGTGTATAAGATACCGTTAAGCAGTAAGTGGGTAAAGTCTCGATGAGCTAGGAATTAGTAAGAGCACCATTACGAATAATCTAAGATAGATTATAATTAGCAAATATGATGCTTTATGCGGATACGTTTAATTGTGACAGGATTCTACGTGTCTAGGTTTTAGGAAGAAGTGCCGCCTAAATATAGGAATGATATGCCGCCTCGAGAAAAGCACTCATTGCACCAATAAGCAAACCTGCATTTTATCGGATTATTCATGGTTGATATGTTTTCCTTATATTAGTGTTTGACCGCTCCTCTATCATTTGTTCATCTTCTTGTATGTGTTTATTTCTTTACATGTCATCAAAACCCTATGTTAGATAACCCAATCCGTGCCAGTCTCTCAGGCTGAAACCCCCTTAACTTAGGTTTAACATAAATTAGAGTAATTTAGTACTAACATAGATAACTAAAATACTGATAGAACTAGGAATTAACGCTCTCACTCTTAGTGATCGACACCCTACTTACCAATAAAGGTACATCTGACCGGGTACACTACCCGTTAGAGTGTTGTTTTTAGGTATAGTCGGCATAAAATAAATAGTAAAACTTGATACATAAAATACCTACTCACAATGACACATCAACGCGACGCCGTCAGGATTAATCCTGACGCCGTCTCCAGAGACTGTAAATAATTTTTTTTTGTTTCTTGGAAAAAATTCTGCATGCAAATCCTATTAGTTATTTCCTGGAAAAATTACTACATAAACCACGAGAACAATTAGTACAATCATATGACTCTTACATGATACACAAGATGCGAATTAATCTAAACTATTTATTTAATATGTTTGAAATGGTTCTTAGAAACCGGATTTTTCCTTTAACATTCTTTGATGTAAAATACCTTTGATTGCAATTAAAATGAAGTTAAAGACAAAACAAAGCATGAGCGCTTAATTCAAACATATAAAAACAAATGATAAACACACGACACTCCTAAATGCATGAAAATAAAAGATTGGATTGCCTCCCAAAAAGCGGTTTTATTTATTTAACGAGTCCTGTAGCTAGACTCAGAGTTACACTCCTAGGAATCATGAAAATGATCTAAGTCAATGATCTCGCTTGAATTTACTTTCTCGGACAACTTCCTGGTGGTGAGAATTAATTGAAAGGTCCTAGTAAATCTTTCTTCATCTGGTTCAATCAATTCAATCCTAATGTGCCATGCTCTATCTCCTACTTTTAGTGGCCTATTCCAATCTATTCTCTTTTCTATCAACTCTTTCGAATCCCACATATTTCTTTTAAGGTCTATAGGTATAGCTCCTAAGAATTCTACCATCTTTCTAAACACTAATACATCCTTAAAGGGGTTGAGTTTGGCATCCCTAGCCACCTCCCAATCTTCAGGCAAATGGTGATCCATGTAGTCTTTCTTAGCATAGTAAGGGGGTCAGGCACCAATACCATCCGTATTAGGTTGTGGTGTATAAGACTCTTATTTTCATAAGGTAGTCCAATAAGGCACATCCTCATCACCTAGGTTGATCTCTTTAAATCCAAATATTGATCTAGTAACTCCTTATCCTACCGCTATCTTGGTTTTTTTACAATCTATCACGGCATTAGCGGTTGCTAAGAATCCTCTTCCTACAAGTAACAGGGTTGCAGTGTCTTTTTCTATGTCAATAACATAAAAGTCTTCTAAACGTTTTAACTTCACTATGTGAACTTCTATATTTTTAACAATTCCTACGGGATAGGACTTAGTTCCATCTGCTAACTTAGAAACATGATCAGTCTTTTCTAATAATTTAATTATAAGCTTTTTGAAGATATATAACACGATAGATGTGGTTGTCGTAAGGGACTTCTACAAGAAGTTTTACAAGTCCCTAGGCAGAGTACCTAACCGTTGTAGTAGTATAGGCAAGACTAGGGGGTTGTTATTGTTCTTTAGGGTAATAGGTTGGGAAGGTATGATCACGATCTAAAAGAATTCTAAGGGTTGAGAGAAGATTATTTTTATATTTTTATGTTTATAGGAAAGCATGTAAAATCATATATTTGATAGGTTGGTTGGTTTTAGCTATTAAACTAAATATAAACTAAGCTACTGGTGATAACAATATAATAAAAGATTATGTTCATTTAATCATGTATTACTCCCTAGATTGCTTCTCCTAGTGTTGTTGCTTTGTCACACTTGTTATGATCTATGTAACTATTTCCTAAGTCATGAACGAATTACACGAACCCATCGTCTATTTAATATTCTTTTAAGGCAAAACACACCCGGCCCCCAAGAGTATATTAAATGCATTTGAAATATATTAAAAGTGGATCAACCATAAAAGGGGCAAGGTAGTATGAAGACTGTTACCTGATGGTATCCTTTCTACGCAATAATGTTTTCCTAGACATATCAACAGCGATACAGACAAAAGCTGGTTTTCTAAGACCTAACATGCATATTCATCACAAGAAGCAACACCACTAAGATCTACATTCTAGGTTTCATACAATCATAAATGAACATAATAGAAGGTTTAGCCAAGCATGTTAAAGATAAAGCAAGAGCAAATAAGAATCATACGAGAAGATAAATTGAATGATTAAGATAGTCTTACTTGATTAAAACATGAATTGAAGGAAGTACAATAGGGTTTTGAGGCCTTAAAATCGTCCCTAACAGCTGCTAAAAGAACTAGGGTTCGTCCCTTTCTTTTACTCTAAAGTTACACACTTAAAACCTTAAAAACGGATTTGTATATATAGGAAAATCGCTATGACAACGTCGCGTTTTAATCGTGACGCCGTCATAAGTAGAATATTCTAGATCTTAGGCTGGGTCATGCGAGCTGACTCCATCATGAAATGTTATGACGCCGTTGTGGTAGGAATTGTGACGGCGTCACGTGTATGTCGTGACGCCGTCTCCAGCCTCTAAGGAGAAATTCTTGAGAGATGTTGGTGTAGGTCCGTAGTCTTGTCTGTTTCTTCTCCAAATGAGCCCAAGTCACGTGTATTTCTTCCAAATGCCATCCAAATGTTGAATACCTGAAAAGGAACAATTAAGTACCTATTTTGGGCATAAATGCACGATTTAGGAGGTTAAACGACCCTGAAAAAGTGTATAAAATGACACCTCATCAAATACCTCTACACTTGGGATTTGCTTGTCCTCAAATAATATGAGGGTCATTTAACCTACACTTTAAAAGTATTTGACAACACAACCTTTTAGACCTTGTAATTAAAAGCACGGAAAGTATATATTAGCACCTCACATAAGTGTTTGGGATTCTCTCTTTCACTTGGTTGTATAATAAATTATAACATAAGGGGGAAACGGAAAATCAACACTCATTACCTGTCATAGCATATAAATTACCATAGGCTTGGTAAAGGATCAAACCTCCACCGCTAGGTGCAAGTATTATTCATTGCTATCTAAGAGGTCTTTTAAAGGGTTGTGGGGTGTAGGTGTAAGATAACATATAATGGAAACGGAAATGGATGGGATACATTTAGGTGGCTTTGGGTGAATTTGGAGTGGAAGGGTTAGCTAATTATTTACACGAATACACGCTGGTTTGGTTGCTAAGCCAAGACTCGGACGAAGATCTACAAACTCTACACAACTTTACATCAATCTCTTTCTTTTTATTTTCTATTTTTAATAACATAATACATCATAACATGGTGTTTATAACACGTACCCCTACACATGAGCTTTTACATGCTCCATATTTACAATCTAACTAATGACTCGATTTGAGGTGGATTAAAATAACATGGAGATCATCTAACAAATGTATGGGGGTATTGACTTAACTTTTATTCCCCATTCTTCCACGAAATAAATACTACCATGAATTCCAAACGTCCCAAAACTATATTTACAAGGATAAGGACTTAGCAACTGTGTACTCAAATAATTAACTTGGGTTAAACCAATAATGTACTAAAAATGAGTACATACAAGGTAGGTTAAGGCGAGTTGGTTTAAGGGTGACAATGCTCTTCATTAATAATGTGGAATCCACCAGAAAATTACAAGAACCGTGAAAAAGGATAGGCTCGGAGGGTTGTACTAGGGGTATCCTGCACTAAAAATGAGTGCATGGCAAGGGTGTGGGATAGTTATATGATCGATGTGACCATCATAACAATTACAGGTTTAAAGCATGGGTTAATCCTAATTCCTCTGATCAAGCAAATCCTAACACTTACTATGAGATCTCGGGATGCATAACAAAAACAAGTTCTATAAGTTAATATACTACCGATACACTCATATAATTTAATACCGATCTTAATGCTCTAGAAAAGGAGACAAAGATAACACGTACACATCTGTAACGACGGAATAGATACATATGACTGCTCACTCCTTAACTCGAGAAAGCTAAAGGTATAAACTATCTTGGGTATCGATAATGGATACCTGAATTCCTAAAGATCTAAAGGCGAACCTCACATTTTTGGGGTAGAATTATGAGGGTTTTTGTGCTAGTCATATACATTCCTATCTATGAGACGCTACTAATACTCGGTTTTTGTCGGTATGTGTCATAAAAAAATTAAATTTGGGTCAAAATTACCTTTTTATGCTATGTTTCGATATATTATCCATCATTTTAAGGACAAAGCAAATGGCAAATAAAAGAATAGTTTCTAAGGCTTATTTTCCCCCTACACTTAATTTGAACATTGTCCCCAATGTTCTATAGAAGTACCCATAAAAACAAATTAAGAGAAAAGAAAACAAGTAAAAGAAACCAGTACTCCCCTGGTTTGCTCAATAATGGAGAAGAAACATGCGATAACTGGTTAAATCGTCCTCCAAGAGTCGTCTAATGAGAACATCCTAAGATCTTCCAAGTTTCTTCTCATCAAATATAACCTGTAATCAAAGACAAAGACAACTATACCAAGCATAAAATGTGCGATATAATAATATACAATGTGAAATTAGGTTTGACTCTATAAAGCAGTAAAGATAGGATGAGAGAATTGTTAAACTCAGGGTTTTGCAAGTTTATAAAAGAATTATAACTTTCTAAAGTGTTGTACAAGTTTTATTTTCAAAAATACTTAAAATTTTTGAGTTTTCCTGTATCTGGGCGTTTGACGCCGTCGGAGATATCCTGACACCGTCACAGGCGTCGTGGTGATGGCGGCGCGTGTAAATCGTGACGCCATCTCCACGCTCTGTGAAAACTCAACTTTCGTTTTTGATGAAGAATTTCCTGCACTCATTCTTATATGTTATTTTCCTATACAAAATGCTGCATAAAATCCTGAGAATTATCAATTCAATCATATGACTCGAAACTGACACGAATTAATCTAAACAATTTATTTAACATGCTTGAACTTGGTTCAAAAACCGGATAGATTCCCCTACACTTATTTTGTTGCAAAATAGATTTGATTGCAAATAAGACGAAGTTACAAACAAACAAAGCATGATTACAAACTAATTCAAACATAATAAACAAACAATAAAGAATTAAAACACACAAGACACTCCTAATATGCGAGAAAAATAAATATTGGGTTGCCTCCCAAAAAGCGCTTTTCTTTATTTACGAGTCTTATAGCTAGACTCGAAGCCCCACGTTCTTACGTGACTTCGTGAATGTTCAAGTTTCCACGAACGAGCCATTATTTCATACTTTCATCCACTTGGTATTCGGGACCTAGGTTTAAGCAGTTCTTGTGGTGGGACCTTTCTCTAATTAAAATTCTTGAGCCTAGGTATTGTACGTGGCATCCTATATGTGTACGTGTCAAAAATCTTAGTGAATGAGACCAATCCCTTAGCGACGTCATATTTGAGCTTAGTGATTTTTCTAAAGGGTCTGCCTATCAAGACTTTAGTCATGTCGCTCATGATAAATTCCCCTATGTCTTCTAACACAACAAAATCTGTAATATAGGTGAAACTCCTGACAAATATGTAGACATCCTTAATGATGGCAACTAGGTTCTTTCTCGTCCCCTCTAGTCCTTCTACCATTATTGTATTATAGGCTTTACGCGAGATAATATTCATTGGTAGAAAAGGGTCGAGATAGGCAGTAAACTTCCTAAAGCCTATCATGAATTGGAATGCTAGGTCATCCCCGTCAAAACTATTAATTATTCTTTCTCGATGTAGTGTTCCCACGTTTTCATACTCAACCAATTCATTAAGCCATTCACCGTCATCCGAATCATTGTCTGAATAAGGAAAGGGATAAACAAGGGGTGTGTCAACCGATTCATCATCGAACTAAAGGTTATTTATATTAGTCTCATTAGGTTGGTTGGTGAAGTTATTAAGGAATTGTTTAATACTCTCTAAGAGAGAGTCAACAAAGGCCGAAATTATTTGTAGCTCGTAGAGCTCTTGGACGGCTTGTGCGCGCAGTGTAGCTGGTAGGATAGGGCGGTTACTTGTTAGTGGTGGATTCGCATTCTCCATAATAAAGAATGGAATAGTCAATGAAAATTACGAACAAATACACAAAGAAAAGATAGACTATGAGAAAGCTTCATCTGCTGCTGCTGCTAGACTGGCTGGAGGTCTTAGAGCAGACTATGGCTTTGTAGCTACTATAGATAGGGAGATCAGACGTGATCCGGAGAGAGAGATTGGATATGGGATCACCCTTCAGGGAGCACCAATTAGTCCTGACACGGAGTTGGGTTGACATATGACAGCATTTGAGACAAGGGTTAGGCAGGACATGGATGAGGTTTATACGAGGTTAGATGATGAGCAGAGTCAGAGACAGTTATTGGCTGGTCGGCTCAATATGTTGTTTAGAGATAGACGAGCACATGCATATACACGTCATCAGATGGAGACAGAGGCTAGATTGTCCCGAGAGGCTTGGAGGCGATCGATGGATGCGAGTGATCTTGCCCGCGGAGAGGTTATGTCACTGCGCACTACAGTATTGGCTTAGATGTCAGAGATTAGAGAGTTGCATGATGCTGATCGCAGGAGACAGACTGTGACTTTAGAGATGCTGAAGGCAGACCATAGGAGGTCTGCAGAGATGAGAGAGTTAAGGACAACTGATCGTACCCGACAACAGCAGCTTATACAGACATTGACAGTGATGCAGTCTCTACAGAGAGAGGTGACTCCACTACTGGGACAGGTGACCACCTTGCAGGGGCAGGTGACAGCCCTACAGGGACAGGTGGTAGCATTACAGGGACAGGTCACAGCACTACAGGGACAGGTTACCATACTACAGGGACAGCAGGGACCCGCTGGAGGTCCTGCACAGCCAGAGCTGCCAGAGGAGGCTGGTAGCAGTTCATAGATTAGATCATGTTATGGCTAGTCATTTTGTATATAGCCTACTAAGTATTACGGGTTTAATCCCGGCTAGTAAGGCTTTAGGTTGTTATGTTTATTTTGTAACCTAAACGTTATGATCATTTTGTATCTGGACCATTCATGTATGTTTTCCAATTTATATATGGAATGGTTGTATTATGTCACGTTTGTAATCGAATTTGTTTATGAATGAATGTCGATTTGGTTATATCATTGTTGATTACAATTCAGTTGTATATTTCACTGTGTGATGTGATCTCACTTTATTTATCATGTATATGTCATGTCATGGTTATGATTTTATGAAATCTAACGGGTATTGTATTTTCTTGTGATTGAAGAAAATGGCACCAAAACGAGCCACAAGGTCAACACCGGTCACAACAACCCCAGCCCCAACAGCAACCACCACCACATCGGTCACTAATGCCCAACTTCAGGCAATGATTGACCAAGGTGTCACTGCCGCTTTGGCAGCACGTGATGCAAACAGGAATGGCGATGACAGCCACACTTCGGGAACAGGTGGCAGAAGGACTGAACGCATTGTTCGAGAATGCACTTACCAAGACTTTATGAAGTGCAAACCTCTATATTTCAAAGGCACTGAGGGAGTTGTTGAATTAACTCAATGGTTCGAAAGGATGGAGACTGTTTTCCGCATAAGCAACTGCCCTGTGGAAAATCAGGTTAAGTTTTCCACTTGTACTCTTCTAGCAGGTGCTCTAACATGGTGGAATTCCCATGTTATGACTGTCAGTCATGATGCTGCATATGCAATGACTTGGGCCGATCTGAGGAAGAAGATGACTGACAAGTATTGTCCAAGGAACGAGATGAAAAAGCTCGAGGCTGAATTGTGGAATTTGAAAGTGAAGGGTACTGATGTGATAGGGTACAACCAACGTTTCCAGGAACTAGCACTGCTGTGTGTTAGGATGTTTCCGGAGGAGTCTGACAAGATTGAAAGGTACGTCGGCGGATTACCCGACATGATCCATGGAAACATTGTAGCATCAAAGCCGAAAACCATGCAAGAGGCTGTTGAAATGGCCACTGAACTAATGGATAAGAAAGTCAGCACCATTGCTGAAAGACAGGCTGAGAACAAAAGGAAGTTTGAAAACACTTCCCGAAACAATCAAAACCAACAACAACAGAACAAGAGGCAGAACACTGGCAGGGCCTATACTGCAGGGACTGGTGAAAGGAAGCCATACGGGGGATCTAAACCCCTATGCGCTAAATGCAACTATCACCACGACGGTCTGTGTGCTCCAAAATGCCATAAATGCAACAAAGTTGGCCATTTTGCTCGTGACTGTAGGAGTGTGGGAAATGCCAACAATGCTAACAATCAGAGGGGCACTGGGTCAGGCCAGAAACCTACTTGCTTCGAGTGTGGAGTTCAAGGACACTACAAGAGGGAATGCCCAAAGCTGAAGAACAACAAAAACCGTGGAAATCAAGTTGGTAATGACAGGGCTCCAGCCAAAGTGTATGTAGTGGGACGTGCAGGGACAAACCCAGACTCCAACGTCGTGACGGGTACGTTCCTTCTCAACAACCGCTATGCTTCTATATTATTTGATACTGGTGCCGATAGGAGTTTTGTGTCTACTGCATTTAGTTCCCAAATGGATATCACGCCATCTACCTTAGATCACTATTATGATGTCGAACTAGCTGACGGGAGGATAATTGGGTTAAACACTATCCTTAGGGGTTGCACATTAAATCTCCTGAACCACCCATTCAACATAAATTTAATGCCCGTAGAACTTGGTAGTTTCGACGCTATAATTGGGATGGATTGGTTGGCAAAGTACCAAGCAATCATTGTGTGTGCCGAGAAGATCGTTCGTATCCCCTGGGGAAATGAAACATTAATTGTTCATGGTGACGAAAGCAACCAGGGACACGAGGCTCGTCTACACATTATCTCGTACTCCAAAACACAAGAATACATGCTAAAAGGATGTCCAGTCTTTTTGGCACATGTCACTACAAATGAGGTTGAAGACAAGTCGGAGAAGAAGCGACTTGAGGATGTACCAATAGTTCGAGGTTTTCCTGAAGTCTTTCCTGAGGACTTGCCGAGTCTTCCTCCGACTCAACAAGTAGAATTCCAAATCGATTTGGTACCTGGTGCTGCACCCGTAGCTCGGGTGCCTTATTGATTGGCACCTTCTGAAATGAAAGAGTTGTCAAAGCAACTAAAAGAACTATCTGACAAAGGCTTTATAAGACCTAGTTCCTCACCCTGGGGAGCTCCGGTCTTGTTTGTCAAGAAGAAAGATGGATCATTCCGGATGTGCATTAATTACCGAGAATTGAATAAACTGAAGAGGAAATTAAGAAAAATGGAAAAAACACAAACTGAAAAAACTAAGAACTGAAGAAAGTGGGAGATATATTAGGATAAAACTGAAAAAAAGAAAAAAGCTGTTAAGCGGCCGACGTATCCCCTCCACTCTTCCTCTATCGCTCACAGCCCAGCCCCATCAATCCAAATCTACCTACCGCACCCTCATCCCCTCACCATCTCCCTCCCCATACGTACGTTGTATGGCCCCCCGAACACCTCACCCCCTCAAGCAGCAAAATTACCACAGCTTCAATGACGCGTGCCTCCTCCCGCACTCCCACATGTCTCGTATACAACCCCAACTTAGGTGTACTCGAATGAAGCACACCATGAAAAGACCGTTTTGAACCCATTAACTGCCAAGTATGACTTTCAAGTTATGTATCGATTAGTGTATTGACAAACTCACCAGCCTTATTCATGTACTGCAAATTAATACGTTAGTTCCAACCCTATATGGATAAATTAGTAATTGAGTCAAACGCAAAGCCTGCCATTATCATGGACCATAAGAATCGGTGTGTGCAAAACCATATATGGATAAATTAGTTAATTGACTTTAATGATTAAATTCAAAATATATTCGAAGAACAAACAAGAGCACGAAGAGCACCTTAAGTTAATCTTAGAGTTGCTTAAGAAAGAGGAGTTGTATGCCAAATTTTCCAAGTGTGAATTTTGGATTCCTAAAAGTAACAGTTCCTCGGATCACGTGATTTTACAGCCAGAGGTCTATCAACTTAGACCCTTCCAAGATCGGAATCCAATTCCAGATTGGGCATCTCCTAAATCATCAACGAAAGATACCGTCCCCCCCCCCCCCCCAATTTTAGGTAAGATTCGCAAAGCTCAAAAGGAAGAGATGAAAAGGAAGAATGTAAGGGCAGAGAATTTAGGGAGATTGATTAAGCAAGTATTCGAGTTTTGCCCTGATGGAACGCGTTGTTTTGGAAATCGTGTTTGGTTGCCGCAATTCGGTGGATTGAGGGATTTGGTTATGCATGAGTCGTATAAGTCCAAGTATTCCATCCATCCTGGATCGGACAAGATGTATCAAGATTTGAAATTATTGTACTGGTGGCCAAATATGAAAGCTGATATTGCCACATATGTAAGTAAGTGTTTGACTTGTGCGAAGGTCAAAGATGAGCATCAAAAACCATCTGGATTGCTGCAACAACCTGAGATTCTAGTTTGGAAGTGGGAAAGGATTACTATGGATTTTGTAAGTGGACTGCCAAGAATGCCGAGTGGGTATGATACGATTTGGGTTATTGTCGATCGACTGACCAAATCAGCTCATTTCCAACCAATGAAGAAAACGAATAGCATGGAAAAGCTCACGCGACTTTACTTGAAGGAGATAGTGTGTAGGCATGGTGTTCCTGTTTTGATCATTTCTGATCGAGATAGCCATTTTACATCGAGATTCTAGAAATCGCTTCAGGAAGCGTTGGGGACAAATTTGGATATGAGTACCGCTTACCACCCTGTTAGCCTTAAAATATGGTGACAAACACGGAATTACATTGGTTTATTTATAGCGTGTCACATATGGACTAATAATGACTAGTTACGATAGTTATGTGGCACTAGGTCTATAAATACCCCCTCCATACTTCCATGGAGGGGTGAAGCTCACTTTTGTAAAAGTGTAAGTGTGTGTGTTTTCTCTCTAACACATACACTCTTCCTATCTCTTTAACCTTTCAACTCTAATAAAATGGCTATTCATTTATTTCACTTTATCCAACCTCTAGATCAGTTTTAATCCTTGTTCTTGTATGTCATTTATAATCTACAATTGGTATCAGAGCTATAGGGGTGTTTCGTATCATGTGTTTGTTTGTTTTGGTACTTTTCATGTTACTGTTCATTTATGGTGTTACTATTCATCGTGGTTATTTTTTCTTGGGAAAATATCATGAAAATAAGTTATATGTTGTTGTTTTAGGTTGTATATTGTTGTTATAAGTTCTGTCATCAATCTGAGTTCAAACCAGCTATGTTTTGTGCTTAAAAGACTATTTACAAGCTTATTTTTATAAGTTTCTTGGTTGCGTTTTGATGAAAGAGAACAAAACCAGATCCACAATTCAAGGAAAAAGGTATATAAGTACAAAATTTGCAGGTTGCGTTTTGGTTCTCAAATGTTGCGTTTTGTCTACACAACAATGGACTGCGACTTGTTCTTGCGTTTTGGTTACTAAGGCATTGAGATTTGCCTGATTGAAGACCTTTTTTACAAGAAAGTGCAAACGTCATGCTGCCTGCGTTTTGTTTATGTTGCGGTTTGTCTCAAAGGAAATCTTGTGATTTGCCTCCACAAACCAAACCGAGTCAACTCGGTTATTACCGAGTTGACCCGGTGTAACTCAAACGAGTCTGGTCCATGAAAAGTCAAACCCACATGAATACAATACTGATATGAAGATACTGAAAGAGCAAGGACAAATAGACTCGAGCCATCCACAAACAATTAACATCAAACAACCAACTTCAAACACAATATCATACCAACAAATAACCACAAATCCAATTTCATTAACAATTCACAACTACATCAGCCATCATCACAGCCTATTTCCCACAAATCAAATCCACAATAACTAATCCTAATACCCTTCGTCTCATATAATCCACTTATCATCTATCTCCTTCACATAGACAAGACTCAAAATAAAATTGATCTCAGATTCTCTTTTGAACGATTGTAACCTTGTTCTTAGAACATATTCTTACAAGAGATTTCCTCATTGATCTGTGATGAGCTTAGCTCATTTAAATATCCGAAAATCAAGAATGATTATCAACAATTATGTTGTAATCAAACTCTGTTTCGTTGGTCAAACACAATCGAACAAGAAATCAAAACCTACCCGAGACCCTACAAAGGATCTTGAAGCCTAAAATCTTGGTTCTTCTGTTGTGGGTTTGTGCTCATTGAAAATCGGTGCTTTCATTTCGTTCTTGTGTGTCGATTAACAAGAAACAAACAAAGATCATGAGAAGTGATATGAGATAGAGATCATAGTGATTTATGTATGGTTGCTATGGACTTTGAAAGAGGTGATATGATGGATCTGTGATTGATAATCGGTGCATTTTTTGATGAGTAGAGAAGTCAGTTTATTTGACTGCGTTTTTTTGTATGAGAGGGATTAGGGTTACGTTTAATTAGGGATTGTGGGGAGTTATATTTATTTTCTTATGGACCGGGTCATAGCTTAGTGATAATGGGTTAGATTTATGCATAAATGAAATGGATTGCATTTAATTGTAAATGATGGGCCGGGTGATATGGACTTGACACAACCGAGTATATGGATTTTCCATTAGGCCGGATACGATGATTAAACCGGGTATAAAATGCTATCACGACAAGTTTGACTAGACAAATGTGGATTCGTTAACGACAATTTAAAATACTATTTGCCCTAGTTTAATGACATTCTTGAACAACAACACAACAAACACGATACATAACGCTAAAACGATTCTGAAAAGATTCAATAAATGACAAACGGCTAGAGATTCGAATTACGATGACAAGTGTTCACGAAGTTGATTTGGTATCCCTTATTTGAGATTGAAGTTGAGTTTCACGAAGGCGTCTACTTATTTCATCATCGAGACTTCCTTCTATTTGCTACCCCTTTTCTTTAAACCCAATCTATCGATTGATGACTTGCTTGAACGTATACAGCTTATGATTAAGACTTCGTATTTTCTAGTTAACAGCTAGTAAGGGGTGGTTGGTTGAAGGACCTGGATACACTATAATTAATGGGAGTTTACGTTGTGTATCAGTGGCATACGTAGAAAGTCGATGTGGATAATTTCAGAGGTGTTGTAATTCTTATACTTTTTCGGTGGGGCTATAGAGTTACATTATAGATTTAATCTTGCACCGTTCTTTAATTAACAACAGTGCAAGCTTAAGTAACAAATTTGGGGGATTTCACTTCATTTTCATGTTTGGTATATCGGGTTTACTTCACAAGTGATCACAACAATAGCCAACAGAATACGAGGTTGGTAAAGTTAGCCAGAGAATTTAAAGGCTGAGATGTAATCAGCAATTCTCATGGGATTCCAAGATAATGGTACTTCATAGTCTAAGCAAAATTCTCAAAGTTCTATAATGACATTCATATACAAGGTCATTGATTTACCAGGTTTTTCTTGATTCGTGCTTCATTTCCTCTACGGTTTCTAAAGAAAGAGGGTAATGCTTTGTTTGGATTTCAAGAGTTGTGCTTAAGACAAAAACTTCTCGAGTATATGTGCGTACACAATAATGATGCTTCCGAGAGTTCGCAACCATCATGGGGAAAATGTGTACATCCAGGACTTAGTTGACTTTGATGTTACCGTGAACTTCCCAGGGGAAAAGTTTGTGTAGACTACTTTAACTTAGTATATACAGGTTTATGAAGTATTCTGCTATTCGTGAGAAGACTTGTTGCTGATTTTTCTAGCATGCACCCCCTAAAACGTATATTCACCAAGCCCTAATGACAAGAATCAGGAGTATTTGGTATGGTTTGACTTCTACAAAATTCCGCTATGCACCTTAATGACAAGTAGAAGATTGTTCAAGCTACTTCAAAGTTTCAGAATCTGCTTAAGATAGGGATGTTGGTCTGGGGGGAAGCTGATTTAGAAACTTCGCCAAAAAGGAGTCTATGAAGAAAGCTTTTCAAGACATGCTGCATAAATTGGGGGGAAGTTAATCCAAATCATGCATACTACAATAGTACCAGAATCAAGTAAAGTACAAATGAAGATCCAGCTGGTATACAAGTTTCAAGCCAAGAGAACTACAAGACAACTTCAGCTTTGGAAGCGCTTTGGAAGACTTTATATAATTGTATTTTTACTGGTTAGAACATTGTAAGTATTTCCCGATATGTCCAACATTATTGGGGAAGATGTTAGCCTTAAAAATATAGTGACAACAAGGAATTACATTAGTTCATTTATAGAGTGACACGTAGGGACTAAATTAATGATAGTTACTAAAACACCTGAAACAGGAACTCGTTGTCGAAAGACGAACGCACT
This sequence comes from Tanacetum coccineum, assembly GCA_026074375.1. Taxonomy (NCBI): domain Eukaryota; kingdom Viridiplantae; phylum Streptophyta; class Magnoliopsida; order Asterales; family Asteraceae; genus Tanacetum; species Tanacetum coccineum. Next base: position 13,602 of record BQNB010007166.1, on the reverse strand, counting down.
CTCGTTGAGCTGCTAGAACGATTTCTATAGGCTTATAACTTCCTTTATTCTTTTTGGGCTGAAGCAATTGCAACCGCATGCTATACTCAAACAGATCAATCATCATCCCAACTCATGAGAAAATGGCATATCACATCATTAATGACAGAAAACCCTCAATTAAACACCTTCATATCTTTGGTTGCACTTGTTACCTAACCAGAGATAGTGAGAACTTAGATAAGATGAAAGAAAAAAGGGGATCCGTGCATTTTGGTGGGATACTCCACTCAGCAAAGGGGGATATCCGTATCTCACAACAGAGACAAGGTTGATAGTTGAATCCATCCATCTCAGATTTGATGAGATTAAAGAGATGTTTGAGACGTCTGTTGCTAATGACACTTTAGGCCTCGTTCCCCAATGACAAAAGGCGTTAGATTATGACAACCCTGACCCCGCTCCAGAACTACAAAATGTTTCTCCTTCAACAGATACAACAGTTCAATCACAACAGGAGTTTGGATTAATCTTTTTGGTATTTTACGATGAATTTTTCAATTGCGGATACTTCAACTTGTCAATAAAGTCTTCTTCTCCCACCGACGATTCTGCTAAACAAGACACACTACCTTCAACGAATATTCACCCTACAACAGAACCATCAACTCCAACACATGTCAATGCTGAAGAAAAAACAATGATCAAGCAGGAATTAACCAATTCCTTTTCTTTACACCGGTACAAGAAAATGTGAGTCTTTCCCACGCAAATATTGGTAATTCAATGTGCATACCTTTCAATCAAACCTCAGATTCGAATACCGATGGACAAAAGATCACCTGTTAACTCCAAATCGTCGAAATCCAATCCAAGCAGTTGCAACAAGACGACAACTTTTGCAAACAGATCCTGAAAATGTGTTGTTCGCACTCACCGTGTATTGTTGAAACAAAAACATTAAGGATGCAATGGCGATTCTGCATTGGATAGAAGGACAATGCAAGGAAAAAACTTCATCAGTTTTGTCAATACTACAAGTCTGGGGAACTCGTTGACAAACCTTTTGGCAAGAACGTAATCAAAGTAAGTGGTTATTAGAAAAACAAAAGGATGAAGACCAAAGTGTAATTCGCAACAAAGCACGACTTGTAGCAAAGGGTTATGCTCAGGAAGAGGGTATTGATTTTGAAGAATCATTTGCTCCAGTTGCTCGCTTAGAGGCTGTCAGGATTTTTGTCGCATATGCTGCACACAAGTCTTTTCCAATTTATCAGATGGACGTGAAAACGGCATTTCTTAATGGTCCATTGAAGGAGGAGGTTTATGTTGCACAACCAGACGGATTCGTTGATCCTGATCATCCAGACAAAGTTTACCGTCTAAGGAAAGCTCTATATGGATTGAAACAAGCTCCGAGAGCCTGGTATGATGAACTCTCAAAATTCTTGATTTCCAAAGGTTTTACTAAAGGTATCATTGACCCGACCTTATTCACGATAAAATACGGGGAGGACATTCTACTTGTGCAGATTTACGTTGATGACATTATTTTTGGTTCCACAAACCCTAAATTTTCAAAATGTTTTGAAAAATTAATGCACGGTAGATTTGAGATGTCCTTAATGGGGGAAATGAAATTCTTTTTAGGACTTCAGATCCACCAATCCCCACGCGGTATTTATATCAATCAGGCCAAATATGTAACACCCCTAAATTGGGTCGCAGCGGAATAAGGGTCCGGGGCGTGTTACTTCTCAGATCAATAACACAAGATGTATATAGAATGACCAAAAAGTCGTTTAAAACTGATACATTGGAATTAACAAAGTATTTGTTACATAAGCCGAAGCTTCACTTGTCCACTTGTTCAAAATACAAAGATTTCTAGCCCATAACAGTTATACAAAATGTAATACAGACAAATCTTTAATGCTGATATCAAATCAAAACCACCCAAATGTATCCCTTGCACCTCGTTGCTTATGCTATCCCTAAAAATATATGCTTTAAAAACGTCAACATTAATGTTGGTGAATTCATAGGTTTGATAAATCGTATATTGTAGGGACCACACATTTTCCCAAGTGTATGGATAATGCACAGATGCAGGCGACATCATATAAATGTAATTTAAGTTGCCCTAAGTCATGACCACTGAAGCTCGACATAATGGAAAACCATAAAAATTGGCCTACAGTGCCAGTGTTGATGTTCTATCCCGCAACATCCTATGTTCGACATGGTATACGTTCGTTTGCCCAGTGATAGCTAATCACCCAAACGGGAATGTCAATCCCAATAGATCTATTCATATCATTCGCGCTCACAATCCAGTAACTGACAGTTAATGATAATAGGCTTAACTAAGGTTATCGCTACTTAGGCAACACGTAATCATAATATGAAACTTAACCACTTGTGTCTAGTTATAAAACATTTGCATGTTCTCCACCCCAAAAACTTGTAAAAACAAATTATGTAAAAAACGTGGGGGCTATGGAACTCACATGAGTGAGCGGAATAACACAAAAATTTCACAGATATTGCGTCACATAAAAATCGGTCAGTTGCAACCTATTTATTTAAGGTGGTATATGTACTAATTCACATTGGGTAAATTACTACCATGCATATTTCTATATAGCTAATCTCCATCTAATTGTTTGGAAAAAAATTGTGTTGAATAAGTTAAGACGTTTTTAATTACCGTTGTAGTTAAAACTACTAACCTTCGCGTTTTAGCCCGATTTTGACGTTTCTTATTGCCCCGCTTTTCGTATTTGGTCGAGTTATATTATGTTACATTTTCTATTTTGATCCTTGATGAACAGTTTACTTTTTACTTGTTCACTCCAGTTAAAAAGTTATTTTTATAGTTTAATTATCGTAAATACCGTTATACGTAGTTTTTATCTCGTTATAGCTTCAGTTTTTTAGCGATTCTTCGTGGAAGTTCTCGTAATTATTAAAGTCCTATTTATTTATGAGGTTTACATATAATAAATGTTTCTGTCATGATAGTAACTTTTATAAAATTGTTTTTATAAAAGTATTTAATTGTCGGTAAACTCGCGAAAATTCATAACTAATTCGTTTTTAATTGGAAAAATTAGATTTTTATTCATTTTGGAATTCTAAAAATATGTGTAATCTGTTAAAAATACTAAAATTGCTGTTTTATATAATTTTTATAAATTGTTTTATAAAAATTCTTTTATAATTCCGTTTATTTATCGTATAAACTTGTTTTTACCGTAACTTTTTTGTTATTTATCCGTTTTTCAAGTTTCTTAGCTTTTTGGAATCGTCATGAGAGTATTATACCGAAGATCCCAGGGGTGGGACACAACTATTAAATGACGAACCCTTACCATTATATTTTTATTGACAAGGGGGCAGCACTACAGGGACAGGTTACCGCACTACAGTGACAGCAGGGACCCGCTAGAGGTCATGCACAGCCAGAGCTGCCAGAGGAGGCTGGTAGCAGTTCATAGATTAGATCATGTTATGGCTAGTCATTTTGTATATAACCTACTAAGTATTACGGGTTTAATCCCGGGCTAGTAAGGCTTTAGGTTGTTGTTGTTTTTTTGTAACCTATGAAATCAATTTTGTCTGAAACTCATTCATGTATGTTTTCAATTTTTATATTGGAATGGTTGTATTAGGTCACTGTCTGTAATCGAATTTGGTTTATGAATGAATGTCGTTTGAGATATATCATTGTTGTTTACATTTCAGTTGAATATTTCCTGTGTGAAGTGATCTCACTTTAATTTATCATGTATATGTCCCATGTCATGGTTATAATTTTAGAATATCTAACGGTTATTGTTATTTTCTTGTGATTGAAGAAAATGGCACAAAACAGAGCACTAAGGTCAACACCCGGTCACAACAAACCCCAAGCCCAAGCAACCACCCCACTTCGGTCCACTATGCCAAATACTTCAGGGCAATGATTGACCAAGGTGTCACTGCCGCTTTGGCAGCACGTGATGCAAACAGGAATGGCGATGATAGCCACACTTCAGGAACGGGTGGCAGAAGGACTGAACGCATTGTTCGAGAATGCACTTACCAAGACTTTATGAAGTGCAAACCTCTATATTTCAAAGGCACTAAGGGAGTTGTTGAATTAACTCAATGGTTCGAAAGGATGGAGACTGTTTTCCGCATAAGCAACTACCCTGTGGAAAATCAGGTTAAGTTTTCCACTTGTACTCTTCTAGCAGGTGCTAGACATGGTAGAATTCCCAGTTATGACTGTCAGTCATGATGCTGCATATGCAATGACTTGGGCCGATTATGAGAAAAAGAGTATGACTGACAAGTACTGTTCGAGGAAAAGAGATGAAAAAAAAGCTCGAGGCTGAATTGTGAAATTTGAAAGTTGAAGGTATTGAGTTTGTGATAGGGATAAACCAACGTTTCCAGGAACTTAGCACTGCTGTGTGTTAGGATGTTTCCGGAGGAGTCTGACAAGATTGAAAGGTATGTCGGCGGATTACCTGACATGATCCATGGAAACATTGTAGCATCAAAGCCGAAAATCATGCAAGAGGCTGTTGAAATGGTCACTAAACTGATGGATAAGAAAGTCATCACCATTGATGAAAGACATGCTGAGAACAAAAGGAAGTTTGAAAACACTTTCCGAAACAATCAAAACCAACAACAACAGAACAATGGTAGGGCCTATACTGTAGGAACTGGTGAAAAGAAGCCATCGAGGGATCTAAACCCTATGCGCTAATGCCATCTTTCACCACGACGGATCCGTTGGCTCCAGAAATGGATCAAATGTAACAAAATTGGCCATTTTGCTCGTGACTGTAGGAGTACGGGAAATGCCAACAATGCTAACAATCAGAGGGGCACTGGGTCAGGCCAAAAATCTACTTGCTTCGAGTGTGGAGTTCAAGGACACTTCAAGAGGGGATGCCCAAAGCTGAAGAACAACAAAAACCGTGGAAATCAAGTTGGTAATGACAGGGCTCCAGCCAAAGTGTATGTGGTGGGGACAATGCAGGGACAAACCAAATTCATATCGTGTCGGGTTCGTTCCTTCTCGAACAAACCGCCTATGTTCTATATTATTTGATTACTGGTGCGATAGGAGTTTTGTCGTCTACTGCATTTTAGTTCCTAAATGGATTATCCGCCATCTACCTTAGATATCTATTATGATGTTCGAAAACTAGCTGACGGAGAGGGATAATATGGGTTAAAACACTATGCTTAGGGTTGCACATTAAATCTCCTGAACCACCCATTCAACATAAATTTAATGCCCGTAGAACTTGGTCGTTTCGACGATTTATAATTGGGAATGGATTGGTTGCAAAAGTACCAAGCAATCATTGTCGTGTGCCGAAGAAGATCGTTCATATACCCTGGGAAAGAAACATTAAAATTGTTAACAGTGACGAAAGCAACCAGGGATACGAGGCTCGTCTACACATTATCTCGTACTCTAAAACACAAGAATACATGCTAAAAGGATGTCCAATCTTTTTGGCACATGTCACTACAAATGAGGTTGAAGACAAGTCGGAGAAGAAGCGACCGAGGAATGTCACCCAATAGTTTGAGATTTTACCTGAGGACTTGCGGGGGCTTCCTCCGACTCGAAAAGTGGAATTCCAAATAGATTTGGTACCTGTGCCATGCACAGTAGCTCGGGAGCCCTTATCGATTGGCACCTTATGAATGAAAGAGTTGTCGGAGTCATATAAGCAACTAAAAGAACTAATCTGATAAAGGCTTTATAAGACCTAGTTCCTCTCCGGGGGAGCTACGATCATGTTTTGTCAAGAAGAATAGTTACGGATCATTCCGTAATGTGCATTGATTTATTCGGGATTTTGTACAGCTACGGTAATGGAACGTTATCCGCTCCCAAGAATTGATGATTTATTTGATCAGCTTTAAGGGTTGAGTGTCTACTCAAAGATCGATCTAAGGTCGGGTTATCACCAACTAAGGGTTCGAGAACGAAGCCCTCTCATTCCAATAACCAACTTTCTGGAACCCGTTACGGTCCATTATGAATTTTATGTTATGCGTTTGGTCTTGACAAACGGCACCTGCAGTATTCAATGGGACTTATGAATCGGTGTGTGCACAACACATTTAGATAAATTCGTAATTGTCTTTATTGACGATATTCTGATATATTCAAAGAACAAGCAAGAGCACGAATAGCATCTTAAGCTAATCTTAGAATTGCTTACGAAAGAGGAGTTGTATGCCAAATTTTCCAAGTGTGAATTTTAGATTCCCAAAGTACAGTTCCTTGGTTACGTGATTGATAGTGAGGGAATTCATGTGGATCCCACTAAGATCGAATCCATAAAAGATTGGTCATCTCCTAAGTCACCAACGGAGATTCGTCAATTTTTAGGTCTTGCTGGGTATTATCGGAGATTCATTGAAGGGTTTTCGAAGATCGCCAAACCAATGACCAAGCTTACTCAGAAGAAGGTCAAGTTTGAGTGGGGTGATAAACAAGAAGCAGCTTTTCAACTGTTAAAGCAGAAGTTGTGCAGTGCACCAATCCTGGCCTTACCTGAAGGAAGCGAAGATTTTATCGCATACTGCGATGCTTCAAAGAAGGGTTTGGGCGCTGTGTTAATGCAAAGAGAAAAGGTGATTGCTTATGCATCACGCCAACTGAAGATTCATGAGAAGAATTATACGACTCATGATTTGGAACTTGGAGCAGTAGTGTTCGCTCTCAAGATTTATGAGCACTACCCTGTATGGAAACAAATGCACGGTGTTCACTGATCATAAGAGCCTACAACACATTCTTAATCAGAAAGAGCGTTAAAACGGGGAGGAACGTCGTTTGTTGGATGTTGCCAGTGATTACGATTGTGAGATGCGTTATCACCCAGGAAAAGGCAACGACTGTTGCTTGATTCTACTAAGCAGGAAGGAGAGAGATCAACCATTAAAGAGTTTGGAGCCTTAGTCTGACTTTGCTTGGGACCTTCCAAAACAAATCTTGAATGCTCAGACCGAAGCACGAAAACCAGCAGAACATCAAGACACGAAGATGTTGGAGGAATATTGGTTGAAAACGCTAAAAATCCAAAGGCGATTAGGACAGAAAAGTTGGAACTCCGTGCGGATGGAACTCTATGCCTCAATGGCAGGAGTTGGCTACCATGTTATGGCGATTTGCGGACTATGATCATGCACGAGTCCCACACATCAAAATACTCTATACATCTGGGTTCCGACAGATGTTCCAAAGTTATGAGAAGGCTATATTGGTGGCCCAATATGAAATCCGGACATCGCCACCTATGTTAGCAAGTGTTTGACCTTGTGCTGAGTCAATGACGAACTCAAAGGCCAATCAGGATTATTTAGTACATACCCAGATTACCTGATGGAAGTGGGTCAACATTCACTATGGATTTTGTCATAAAGCTCCCTAGACGTCGCAAGGCTGCGAACACATTTGGGTGATTGTTGACCAACTCACTCACGCTCTCTCGCGCTGCAAATTTTCACAACCAAATGAGAGAGACTGATCCTTTATGGATAAACTTACAAGTATATACTATAAGGAGGTTGTCACGAGGGGCATGGTATACTTGTTTTCATCAATTTGTGATCGCGACAATAGGTTCGCATCCAATTTTGGAGGTCACCCTCGAATGCTTTAGGTACTAATTTTGGATATGAGTATGCGTTTACCATCCACAATAACCAGACAGGCCAAAGCGAGAGGACCATTTCAAACTCTTGTGGTATGTTTGCGTGCTTGCGTGATCGATTTTGGAAAAGGTTGGGTTAATCACTTACCGTTAGTTGAATTCTCTTATAACAATAGCTATCACGCTAGCATCAAGGCCGCACCATTTGAAGCACTTTTTGGTCGAAAGTGTCGTTTACCTGTTTATTGGACCGAAGTTGGAGAAGCTCAAATCCTCGGTCCAGAACTAATTCAAGAGACGACTGAGAAAATCATCCAAATCAAGTAAAGGATGCAAGCCGCTCGTAACCGACAGAAGAGTTACGCCGATCTAAAGCGTAAACCGATGGAATTCCAAGTCGGGGATAAAGTTATGCTTAAAGTTTTGCTTGGGGAAAGGGTGTGTACGTTTTGGATACGGGGGAAGTTAAACCCCAGGTATGTTGGACCTTTCAAGGTGTTAGGAAAGGTTGAAGAGGTTGCTTACAAACTCGAGCTTCCAGAAGAACTAATCAGGGTTCATAACATATTTCATGTATCTAACTTGAAAAAGTGCTATGCCGAAGAACCGTTAGCCGTTCCGTTGGATGGACTTCATTTTGATGACAAGCTTCAGTTTGTGGAATAACCCGTTGAGATCATGGACCGTGAAGTTAAACGGTTGAAGCAAAGCCGTATTCCATTAATCAAGGTTCGATGGAACGTACAAGAGATGTCCTGAGTTTCCCGTGGGACGTTAAAGACCAATTCAAGAAGAAATACCCACCACCTCTTCACCAAGGGACCGCCACCGTGTCAATGGTGCTGGCATGTGAGCCTTAAGGACAAGGCTCGTTTAAGGGGGAACCTTCTTTTTTAGTCTATACACCTGTGTTTTCAAAGTCATTGTCGACGTCGATAAATCTACTATTTATTTAGTGTCATAGCGTTTGCTTGTAATTTCATGTATTAAGTAAAAATCGCGTAAGCTAAAAATTGCGTACAATGTAAAACGGACACCCAAACAATTAAGCGTTTCACCATCAAAGTGATTAAATAATTATTTTGAGAATATTTTGGTCTTGTTCATTTTATTTTTATCGGATAGTAAAGTGTATACGTTTCGTGATAAATTGCATTTAGGCATTCCCAGAACACCAAAACTTTTCTACGCTTCAACGAATGCCTATGTTTATATACAATGATCAAAGTTTATAAAAATTTGCCCATATACATGCATATGTACACGTTTCATATATATATGCAAAATAACAAAGACTTTATAAGTTACATACACTTGCTAAATAAATGACTACACATTTCATATTACTTCATCTTTTACCAACAATTTGCAAGTAACATTTTATTTATCAAAAGAAAGAAAAGAGCTAGTGAACAAGTTCCTTAATATCATGGGATAACTCCACTATGAGGAAACAAGGGAATCATAGAACATAAGTAGAAGGGTCATGGACTAGTGGTTTTGAACACTAAGTCATCCATTTTACTCCATCTTAGTCCCATGGTTCCCATTGCCTTAATTTCCCTCCTACTTTGAATCTTGGTCAGTTACGCTAGCAGCAATTTTTCCACCTTTTCTTATATATTACATGCATATGAAGAGTAACATCAAACAACACATCTTATACTTAACCTAAAAATCAAATTCTATCTCTCTTTTGGCTCTCTAAGGCCACGGCTTGAAACAGCCCTTGTAATAAATCCATACCAAATTTTCTACCACATATACACACCTACATACATCATTCCTAAGATATTATAAGATGTTTCCAAGCATTGGCTAACCATTTGCAAGTAGTTATCAAGATAAGGGAAGCTAGGGTTTTAGTTGGAAATCTAGGGTTTCTATTGTTGCTAGCTTTGGTTTTAAGTCTAACCAAGGGTTTAGCTCTTATTTCTCATCATCATCGTTCATCACTAAGGTTATCTAAAACCTTTATCTTTTCATTTTCATGATTTTATATGCATATGATGTTTTATATAGAAAAATCACCATTTAGGACTTTTTAACATGTAAAAGGGATTCTTACTTGTAGTTATGGATTTGTTCACTTTTAAACATGTTATGTGTTATGGAGATCATGCTTTTAATAATGATGTAAAAAGGATTTTACCTGTGATTTGGTTGTGATAAAAATGGATAATACAAATTAGGGTTTTAAAAGTTTACTTAATATTTTACAATTAAAAGTAATGTATAATGACATGGTAATTTGTTTATTTTGGACTTTTAGTGATGTCTTTATGAAACACTAAAAATAAGGTATATAATGGAGTATAAGTAGTAATGATCATCCTTGGTTAAGCCTAAAAAGTGTTAATGAAAGATTAGGGTTTTAAATGATTTTCATGAAAAACTACAAGTAAATGTGTATAATCAACTTGTTAAACTTGTTAATCTTGGTAATTTGGACATATGAGGACAATGATGTACTAATGAACTTAATTATATGTAAGACACATAATATATATATATAGTATAAAAGACTTATGGTAAAGTTAGAAAAGTTTGAAAAGTGGTTTAGCACCTATTTTTCATCATCATCATTCATCATAAGGTCTTCTATAAACCTTTATACTTTCATTTTATGAGTTTTTATGTATATGATGTGCTATGTAGTGAAATCACCATTTAGGATATGTTTAACATTTTAAAAGTGGATTTTCTTGTAAAACGGATAAATAACGAAAAAATTACGGTAAAAACAAGTTATACGTTAATAAACGGAGTCATAAAAGAATTTTTATAAAAACTTTTTATAAAAATTATTCAAACAACAAGTTTGGTATTTTTAAAAAATTATACATATTTTTAGGATTCCAAAATGATAAGAATCGTAATTTTTCAATTAATAACGAACGAGTTATGAATTTCGCGAGTTTACGACAATTAATACTTTTATAAAACTATTTTTATAAAAGTTACTATTCATGACAGAAATAATTATTTTTTTAAACCTCATAAATAAGTAGAACTTTCAATTACGAGAACGTGCTTGAAAGAATCACTAAAAACGGAGCTATAACGAATAAAATATGACGTTTACGGGTTTTACGATAACTAAAACTATAAAAATAACTTTATAACTGGTGTGAACAGTAAAAAGTACTGTTCATCAGAGGGTCAAAAATATGAAAATGTCAAATTATGATAACTCGTCCTAATACGAAAGCGTGGGCATAAGAAACGTCAAAATCGGGCTTAAAACGCGAAAGTTACGCCAGTTTTACTACAACGGTAATTATAAACGTTTTAACTTATTAAACACAATTTTTCCAAAACAATTAGATGGTGATTGAACTATATAGACCTATATGTGGTATTATTTGAGCAAAGTGCTATATTACTAGGGTGTTTCATAATGAGGCCTCTTCGGGGTGGCGTATCGACGAGTTGTTGGATTTACAATTTAAAGTGTCCTAGCTCTTCATACGTTTACTACATGACCTCTTAATTATGATAGCCCGAACGATAGTATGATGAGCTATATAGGAATATATGTTATTGGTTAATCGAGGTACATGGTACTTATACGACCTTAATTTAAATAGGTTGCATCTGACGATTTGCGTGACGCATTATCTGTGATACACTTGATATTCGCTCACTCAAGGTGAGTTCATAGCCCCACGTTTTACATGCTTTTGTTTTACAAAGTTTTTGGGGTGAGAAACATGCAATGTTTTACAACTGGACACAAGTGGTTAAGTTTCATATTATGATTACGTGTTGCCTAAGTAGCGATAACCCAATCTGAGCCCATTATCATGAACTGTCAATTACTGGATTGTGAGCGCGAATGTTATGAATAGATCTATTGGGATTGATGGTTCATGTTTAAAGCACTAGTCAAATTTATATATATATAGTATTAATCCCGTGAAAATTCTTTCCAAATTACTTCTCAAACAAGAGAAATAAAAGGATAAAATCTCACTTAAGAAAACACAATATGTATATTTTTAACCGGGAAGTATTTCTTCTCGGGTCGTTTCCCAACGAAGTCGTGAATTGAGATTTGTGAATAATTCGGATTCGAGTTAAGAATGATAAAGGATTTTTGAACTTTGGATTAAACTACGAATTTAATAGCACAAACTAAAAACAATTAACTAACACGAAATTTTAATACACGAAAAGTAAAAATGTGAGCTAAAACTGAAATTTAAAATCTAAAGCACTACTTTTAACAAATTTTACACCTAAAAATCACAAATTTAAAAAGAAAATTTTAGGAAAAAGAATTAGAATTTTTTAACTATTTTTGAATTTTTTATGAATTTTTAAAGTAAAATGAATTACTAAAAATAAACTTTTTCTAAAAATTAAAACTAAAATTTTATTTTTATTTTTTCAAAAATACTAGAATTAAAAAGAAAATTATTACAAAAAGAATTAAAGGATTTTTCCACTATTTTTCTTATTTTCTATGAATTCTTTAAGAAAAAGAAATTACTTAAAATCTATTTTAATTTCTAGAAAATACTAATTTAACTGGAAAAATTAAGAAAAATGGTTTTTATCTACTTAAAATGTGCAGAAATCAAATGATTCAAAAATGCCTAAATTTTATAAACCAATTGAACCCTAATTTTACTATTTAAAGAATAAACCCTAATTTTATTAAAACTAATATTAAAAATATAAAAACTATTTTATTTAACTAAAAAGACAGGGTTTCAAGAAAATGTTAAAAAGAAAATGTAACAATTGAAAGTAAAGGGTAGGCGGGGTAACTAATAGAAAATTACACTATAGTTAAAACAGACAACCTTAGACTATTAAAAAAGTACAAAATAGACCCTACGATTCAGCTTATTTTTAGCTTATTAAAAAATGAAAATTAGCAAAAACTTAAAACTACAAAGTTGGACTTGAGCTTATACACTACAACTTTAATAAAAGCTCTTTAACATTTTATCCACTAGATAAGCTAAAAATTAAGCTTTTAATACTGCTTAACAGAAACTAAAGCTTTTCTTTGAAATTTTAACTTTTCTAGTATTTGGCTTATATCTAGCTTATTTCTAAATGAAAATAAAAACCAAAAGTTGCTAAATGAAGCTTATATTGTGTACTATAGATTTCTAAAAATAAATAAGCTACAAATGATCAAGAGTAACAAGAACTTTGATATTAAAAAGTGAAGATTCAGGCTTAAAACTGTTGATAAGCAATTCCTAATAAGCTAAAAAGCTCAAAACTAAATCTTAGAAACTGAAATTTTGCAAATAAGCTCTCCTATGATTATTGAGTATACCTAGATAAAAGGAATTTTGAAATAACAACTAGAAATGAAGAATCTAAAAGAAATAAGCTAGTACTCTAAGCTGCTACTATACCTCTTTTGCAAGATCATAAAAGCTAGACTAAAAGATTAAAATAAAAATTAAAAGTTGATCTTTATAGAGCTAATGGAGTTCTATAAGATTGCTTAAGTCTAAGTTCTATCTCCTAATTTTAAGTGCTAAAAAGAAGCTAGAAAATTGGTAGACAACAACAGTACTTACTGAGTAAGTACTGTTGTTGCTGATATACTTGGCAAAATACCTACGTGCAGGCAAAATTTCTAAAGTGAGGACTTATAAACCAACTCACTAGATGTTATTAAATCTACATTGACCAAGTGTGAACTCTAAAATGCTATAAATCACCTAACACTTAAAACTACTATGCACTTTAAAGTGCCCTGGTGCTAGCAAGAGATTTTTAAGCTCAAAACTTGGAAAATCTACAAACTAATTTTTAAAACTTGATAATATCACTTAACACAACTGTCCTATGTAAATTTTCCTACTAAAATTGACTTTAAGAGTCAACAACTCCTAAATCCAAACACTACTTAAGAAATTCTGTCCAAACTAAATTCTACTTAAAATCTATTTCTAAAACTAAAAATGCTAAA
>BQNB010007165.1:0-86412 GCA_026074375.1 Tanacetum coccineum | reverse complement strand
CTTATTTGGATAAGCTGTTTTTCTCATTTTATTTTTCCTAGGACCAGCATTGTTTAAAGTATTTTTCATGATTTTTTCAGATTTTTCCCAATTCATTTAGTATTTTTAATATTTAATTTAGATTAAATCCGTTTTTAATTCATAATAAAAAATACAAAAGTCAAAAAAAATATAATTCTTTATTTTTTTAAATTTTCTTTTATCATTTAGGACTTATAAAAATTAATTTTGCTTTCGTAGGGTTAAATTTGTAGAATTTGTTTTTTAAAAGAACGGGATTTGAATCCCGTTAACGTTTTTCATGTTTAGGCTTTAATTGCTTTCGTTTTTAGTTTGCCTTTACATGTTTGTGTATTTTATTTGTAGAAATAGAAAACCTAATCAAATTTGTGATTATTCAAGCATTATTCCACACACGTTACCTGGATTTTCCTTTCACACCTCGTCGGGACATGACCCGGGAAGGTTTTTAGGACTTTGCTTTGGTCAAAAGTGATTATCCTTTCAAAAAGCCTTACGGAATTCTTACTTTCTTATTATTGATTCTTTGAGATAATTCTTATATTATTTATATTTATATTTATATTTATATATATAGTAAAAGTTGTTGTTTTAAACCGAATCAATTTTTGGCGCCGTTTGAAGACCAGTGTTTGAAGAACCTTCTCCGTGAAGTTTATTGATTATTTTGTGAATATATAAAATACAAAAAAATACAAAAATATTTTATTTTCTTGATTTTCTTTCTCATTATATAAAAACACAAAATTCTCGGTCTTGAGAAATATCATACAAACATTCCAAGTTTGTGAATGCTCAAGAGAAGCACCAAGGATATGATAATTAATCAGATAAATCAAAAATTATTTTCTTGTTGAGCATAACTTTTCAAGATATTTTCATCAAAAAGAAATTTCAAAATCTTTTAAAATTGTGTGCTAAACAAACTCCCACTCCAAATTTTCACTCTAATCTTTTATTGAGGGGGGGTATAATAATAAGATTCATTCTGCATGCTTCTCCCTATTCCCCAAGTACCTTAGTTAGACTCATGTGAATTAACGGGCATTAACTTGTTTTTAATTCACTAATATTTCAAAAATTGTCACCACATATGCAATTTTTGAGGGAGAGAATAGTGATTAAAAAGTGATCAATAAAGCTTAATATGGATACGATCTTCAATCTATAAGTGTGTTCCCAAACCTCGCATGTGCAAAACTCTTTCATAATATGGTGCATATGTGTAGGGGGAGCTTTTTGGTAACTTTGGAATCTCTCAATGTGTCTTAAATGATTTCTTAGACACGTTGATTGATTTTTCAAATGGTTTTATGGATCTTCATGGAATACCCAACGACCGACCAACTGTTGTTTCTCAAGGTGTTATAAGACTATTAAGGTTAGGTATCCTCGTTCCATGATCCAGCCATAACCGAAGGGATCTACGCAGGAACACTCCATTAGATAGAGTAGAAGTCCTAGATATGATTGAAAAAAGGAGTAATGTAAGATCGGGAATAATGTTATCCAATGCATGAGTTATCACCAAAACAAACCCTAACAAGGTGATAATGAGGACACGTTGGTTTAACATTGAAAGGGTTGAAGAACTAAAAAGAACTAAGCGAACTTATGATTGTCTTCCAAAGAAATGTTTTCCCTGTTTCACCCTAATCGTAGACAAATAATAGTTCCTGTCGATTTATTTAGATGCGTCTATAATGAGGTTATATATTTCTTTCTGATCATGGTTCAGTTTTGGGACAAAATGAGCAGCATCTTGCATGAGCAGATCGCGTTTGTAATTCCTCTCTTCTATAAGGAGTTTGTTCCTTAGATCTTTAAGCAGACGCTCTAGAGGAGGTGGCAGCCCAAAGTCTTTGATGGATTTTCCAAATCCGTTTAGTATTGCTTCCAACTCGTATAAAATATATCCTTGTAACTCAGGAGTGTTAACATGGTAGATTAGGATGCCTGTTGCCTCTAATACGTTGGCTGGAATGTCATCTTTCATTGCTATCTAGTATTTTCTCCATAACTTAAGTGGACCTGACACATCACAATATATCAGAATCTAAGCAAAAAGGGTTCTTACTTTGGCGGATGATGCTGATACAATTGACTCTTCAAGGGTAATGTCCCATTCTTTGTCGTCACCAAGCAAACCTAATGTTAGGTCTTGTTTATCTTGAATCATACATAATCAATCAACCATGAAAGCTTAGAGAGAATAGTAGATGATGGCAAGTATTTAAATTTCAAATGTTATTAAAATGGAGGGAAAAAAGAAAAGTTTATTATAAGGCATCACCTTCTAATGATGATTAGAAGGGGTATTTATAGGAGAAGGAAGGAGGCTTCCCTTCCTTTATTTTTCTAATGTTTCACTTCTAGTCCCTATTCTTTGGCAATTATGCTATTTCTTACTTTTAGCATAATATACCTTATTACAAACTACTTTATTCTAAACAAAATAAAGACTAATGACTAAATATGACTAAACCACATAATCGATACTTTTTATAAACCTAACAATCTCCCCCTAAGGGTCGATTATTCTGGGCATTCTCTTCGTGGTCCAAGTGGTCTTCCATTCACATACATCTCCCATCTTCTCATCTGATTGCGATACTTCAATCTTACTTCAATCTCTTCTTCAAACAACTTCAAATACTCAACTTCTTCATTGGTGAGATCTCTTTGAATATATCCATACTTAACATCATTAATGTAACTCCTTAATCCTTCTAATACTCTGTTTAGTGTTGCATCACAAAACTTATGGATCTCTGAATGTCTCATCACCCTTTTCTCTTTCTTGCTATTCTTGTGTATGATTCCATGCATGGGCTCATAGATGATGGGGAACATTTTGTGCTTTTCAATTCCTGGGAAAGATATTGTTGGTGCAGTGAGATTAACTTTCTGTTGATAACTTTCAATTCCAAGTTGAAAATCATGCACTCTTTCCCATATCACTGAACTTCTAATGAATACTGATAAAGACCATAGCAACCCTGTTTCTGCATAATCAGGTACCTTGCCATTCATAATCAGCAAATATATGTCCTCAATATCATTCTTATTGAGATTCTTGTAATCAGGCTCGGTAATCGACACTATGCACTCATTAGCTCTTCTTGCAACTATCTCTGTGATAAACTTGTGTTCATGACCCAATTCCTAGTACGTCTTGATAACTTGAATGATCTTTGAGTTTGAATAAATCACTTCCTTTGGTTTTCCAGGCTCTTTCTGTTTCCTTATGTAGAAGATCTTTGCATGAGGATTCTTCCAATGTTCAACACCATATCGAGCATAAGGATTAAATTTCTTAACACACTTATTCACCCATCTGGAAGTTCGTTCTTCGATATCATCATCATTAAAGATAATTGCAGGAAACTTGTGAAGTGACAATACTATCTTCTCAGGCCCTGAACTTCCTTTCTTTAGATACAAAAGGTCTTGATTTATAAGAGATAGTGGTGGAGCTTCAGGATCTCTCTGACAACTTTGAACTAGAGGTGTGGTCTTTCGTGGATACGGAGAAACAAGGATTTCCTTTCTACTTTCCCAAACAATGTCACTTTTCAGGAAATTCTTCATCTGATCAATGTGATATTGATGCTCATGTGCTGAAGTACATCTTTGTCTCAACATCTCATCAACAATTTTCTTTAATTTTGCTTCATCAATTGTCAGTGATACTTCTTCTATAATATCTTGTGACATTTGCTTCGTTGGTATTTCATCATCATCTAAAGCATAAGACTCAGTCCAAAATCATAATCATTTTCTTGCTCTTGATTTCCTAAAGTTGATGGACCTTGTTCATTTTCATTGACCTGTCCAGACGATGACTCTCTAGACACATATGCTTCATACTCAAAAGTCTTCTGCTGCTTTGCATGATTCTCCCCCTCAGGATGAGCATCATCATAAGGATCGTCCTGATCTCTTGGGCGAACGGCAGAAGTTCTACATGTAGTTTGTGGTACCTGAAGACTCTCAAACTTCATCTGAAGTGCAAGCCATATTGCTATGTCTTGTTGCTGCAACTGATTACCGTTTTTCATAGAAAGATACAGTTAATATTGTTGTTCTAGAACAGAGGGTGTTTGTGATTGAACTGGATGAACATGAAGAATATGTCCAAACATATAACTTCTTACGGACGCATCAACTTGAGAAGGAATGTGATTATCAATAGATTTCCGAATTTGTAAGGAAATTTCAGCCTGTATATTCCCACGCTCTTGTAAAATAGCTTTAGTAATCATCCGTTCCATCTCTTCTTTAGTCTTTTGTCTTTCCATAATTAGCCCTTCCGCAACATACGCTGGAACTTGATCTCGAACCTGCTCAGGAACTTGCTTTTTAACTTGCTCCTTAATATGCGTATCTACCATAGTGGGTAATGATTCGACCATTGCTTCTTGCAGATAATCAGCAAGAGTATCAAATGTCTTCCTTGACAGAAACCTTGCTTTCAGATGTTCAAACAAATATGTATAACGTCCCTGTAACTCCTAAAAGAAATTCTTGTATCATTTGAAACGAGCAGGTTTGGCTTTGAATAATGATAGAAGTCGGTTTGTTTTAGATAAGTTGGTGCTAGATGATCTTGATGTTGGTGTAGTTTTAGTATCAGTTACCGTTAATTCCTGGAGTTTCTCAGTATCTGAAGATACGAGATCAGTATGAATCCTAGGAGATCTAATTGGTGTGGGGAATTGTATACTCCTAGACTCCTCTACAATCTTCCATTTCTCCCTTCGCTTTAATTCATACACTTCATCAGTTATTTCTTCCCCCTCTTCATTAACATTCACAGGTATGACAACATTAGTAATTTCCACCTCTTCATCATTAGTGATCTCCACCTCCTTAGCATTAGTAATCTTCACCTCGAGACTTTCCTTATCACTCTTGGGCTCTAACCTAGTGCCGGGAATCTTTGGTTACTCATTCCTAGGGAGTAAACTATCATCAATAACATTCTCTGATCCTTCCACCATCTTTTCAATCTCTATGGACGCCAAGTGATTCTTCCACCTTCTTGCTTTTCTCAACTTTTGTGCTCAACAAGACTTACTTGTAATGTTTCTTGTAAAATCATTTCATCTGCTTTATCAACAGTTGGCACTGGAGTTGGTGGAGTAAGACGTGTGGATCTCCTTTCAGGAAGACGAAAACAAATCATAATTGATCATTTTGGAGCACTTGACTCTACTGTATCCATTTTAGGGTTAGGTAACCTAGGGGTGCTAGGTGTCCTATGCGTTCCGTGGGTAGACTCAATTGGCTGTGACTGAGTCAGAGGAACATCTAACCCAAACACCTTCGCATATATCCGATAATGCTTCGTGTGCTTCATTTCTTCTGAAATGATCCACTCTGAAATTTTCATTTCGACTTTGTCTTTGTATCTCCCCGAATTAAAGATATTTTTCATTATATCATCATCTTTCAGGGTTGTGGTACTTGTCTCGAGCACGTCTTGACATTTTAAGGAAACTAGTCATGTAATGACTAATGATGATCTTTGTAAATCTTGGATAAGGAATCGATGATGTTGGATGATGAAGAGAATAGTAAAGTCCTTCCCATAATAGCTCCGCATAATCCACATGAATATTATTGACAAAGCAATACACAAAGTCAAAGTCAACTAAAAAGTCAACCCCGACAAAGTCAAAGTCAAAGACGGAGCCAAAATCGAAGAAATACTTAATGGGTCAACCCGCACCCATCTAATGGGCCGGGACAGCCCATTAAGCAATTATATCAAGACTTGTATAATCCTTATATGATAAAAAGGCCCAAACACCTTTTAAATATAAAGCAAACCCAAAAGCCCAAAAGCCCAAACTGTGTTAGCCCACAACCCTTTTTACACCTTAACGTTGTTAGTCCTTCAAGGACTGAGGGTGCAAACACAACATATAACCTCAAGGATCAAACCTGCCAAGCCCCCCTTAAACTTTTACACCACAAGGACTAAAATTGTAAGACTACTATACAAGTTGAGGGACTTAAATTGCCAAACCCATAAACTTCATCCCTGTATCCCAAAACATATAAAACCCATAATCCCGCCAATTCCCAAACCCGAAACTATTCATCTATCGTCTACCTCTCACCCCCTCAACTACCAAACAAAACCCATTACTCTCCACTTAACCCCACTCCACTAAGCTCTATTTCTACGATGGCAATCCCCTTAAACCTCATTCGTCTATGAAAAAGACAAGAAAATCAATTGCAGTTATCAAAGAACTTGGGGAGCATACAAAATTAAGGGATGTGATAAAGGCTTGACATCCCTCACAAAACAAACACGCCCCTCATTCATCTCACAGAAGAATCACAACAAGTGAAGACCAAGAACCTTCATAGCTTTTATATAAATAGGGTCATTGTAAGCCTTTAGGAAAGTAGTTTATTTTTTTAGCTTATTTTAGTTAACTTTTAGCTTATTGTCTTTAAAATTCAAGTATTGTAATCTGTTTTCTTAAGTTAATAAAATTTGAGGTTTTTAAGATTTAAAATTCTGTTTTTTTAAGGTTCATGTTTCATTAAGGTTCAAAGTGTTTTATAAGCTATTATTCACTCTTATAAGCTGTCATAACTTAAACAATGAAAACTTTCTAGTTTTGTGTTGTTTAAGAACTCTTTCACTAAAAATCACTCAAGAAAAAAAGCTCTTTAATGGATGTAATAAAAGCCCTAAACCCTTGGAGAATGGGCTTTTATTTATGGATTTTACTTTATCCTTGGTTTGTTTTTTAAACCAAGCCCTTAGAGGGTTGGTAGGACAAAAGCCACTAAAGTAGCTATTATTTTCCCCTGTATTGGAGCAAGGGGCCACTTTTTTTTGTAAGTTTACTTATTTTCAAGTTTAAACCTCCATAAACTTTCAATTTTGGGGGGCATATAGTCCCCCTGCTTATATGGTAACTATAAATTTGCCTTGTGTGGTGGTGGGCCCCTTATATATCGCTGTTAATAAATAGCCTTATTTAATTATAGTATGTATATTCGGGCTATAAAATAACTTAAAGGATTAAGTAAGATTTTTTAAAAAATGATCAATAGTGTCGACGGACCCACCCACAGAACTCGTACTTTGTGCGCTTAACACAAACAACACTGTCCATCTATAAAATAGTTTTATTAGGGATAGCTAATATTTACTGAATCAAAACCCACTTTGATAGTTATGTTTAAGTGCGTGCCTTCAATTTCTAACATTATGTCTATATACGACTATCTAACACCCAATCGGGATGTCTATTGATTTATCTACAAATTGCTTAAAAAGCGGCTATTTTCAAAGAGCGCTATTATAAAATCTGGTAAAAAATGTAGCAAAGGTATTTTGTATTTCATTAAAACAATTATTTATTAAAAATGGTTTTTAATCAGGAAGTTGTCTGAGTAAATGAGGAGAAAATTTTTGGTTTTCATAGATACCAATAAAATGAAGTCCCGCATTATGGGAACGTTACTCAATAAACTTAATTTTGAGGACAATAGAGAAAAACAAGATTTGGGAATACATAAGTTGGTAATAGTGCCAGAATTGTGCATTTTAAGAAAAGGAAATAGTGGTTTACATGCTTTTTTAACCCTTCAATATGTGGGTCCAAGAAACAGTATTAAGCAAAAACATGCTTTTTATGCTTAATTCGCGTGTTCATTTGATCAGGGAAATATCTTTTAATATGGCCGCCCCCATATTCCAGTGCCGTGATTAATTATGTATTATAAATGCAAATATACAATATAAAGTTAAAGATTACGTCCCCCTGCATTAATTAGTTTTTTTTGATTTCATACAAAATCTGTCCCCAAAAAATTTTGCTAAGTGGGTATTTGGCCAAGTATAGAAGAAACTCCTGCCTTTTTTGGATTTGGGGCTTTTTTACTGGGCTTATTATTCCCTTTAATTTCAAATATGAACTTTGTGAATTGATGCTAAAAGAAGTTCCATTTGGGGTCTAACAATTATATCCCTGCTTTTTTCATAGTATTAAAGGCCAATAAAGGAAGTCTGTTTTTGTTAGCTTATTTTTTTAAGCTCAAAAAGGTTGACCATTTTCAAGTTTACAAAAAATTAGATTCTTGTTAGGTGTTTATAAGTGTCATATTCATGATTGTTTTATGTTAAAAATGCATTAGAGTAGGTGTCTTTAAGTCTGCTAGAATAGTTTTTGTGTCTTGGTAGAAATCTGTCAAAAATAGTCAAGTGTTGGAAATATTGAAAAACAGCTTTTTCAATTGCTTTTTATGGCTTATTCTTAATTTCAAAATGATTTTTGATTGTTGTTATAAGTTCTTTGAGGTCTAATTTTTATCTGTTTGGAGGTTTTAAGTCCCTAAGGATCTGTTTGTTAGCTTATTTTTAAGCTCAAAAGTTGACATTTTCAAAGTTAAAAAAAGGGACTCAGTATATACTGAGTGTAACAGCTACTTTCATTAAGCTTTTTCATAGCTTATCTGAATTTCAAACTCCTTTTTGATTGATGATTATTGTAGCTTATTTCATAAGCTTTTTAGTGGTATAAGCCACTAAGCCATAAGGATCTGTTTTCTAGCTTAAAAATAAGCTAGAAAGTCCCCCTTTGGCTGTTTGGTTAACAGTTGTGAGTCAAAAAGCTTATTTGCTTATTTAAGCTTTTTGGCTTATTGAATTTGCTTAAGTAATGCTTAGTCTTGCTTATTAGGTTAGTCTTAATCCATTTTAGCTTATTAATCTTAGGGTAGAGCTTATTTAAGCTTTTTAACACTTGTAGTTTAAATTTTTTAGTTTATAAGCCTATTTAGGAATTCTGTCATTTTAAGCTTAGTGTAGCTTATTTTATTTGCTTATTTATGTTCTCTAGTGCTCATTAGGTGTAGCTTATAGCCTGTGTTAGCTTATTCCTCTTTTTCATTAGCTTATTTAGTCTAAAAAAGCAAACAGTTTAGCATTTTTGCCTTTTAAGCCCTTAAGCATTCTGTCAGCTTTTTAGAGCTTATTTCTAAGCTTATTTGAGTGTTTTAAAAATATTTCCTTTACAAAAGTTGCTTAAAATTTGCTTATTTAAAAAGTTGTAAATTTTTTTTGCAAAAATAAAAACATTAGGGAAGGTGGAAGTCCAAGGTGAGCAGGGCTCGAACCCTGGACCTCAACACCCTCAACCCAACGTTTTTAACACAACACACACAACCACTAGCGCCCTTGGGTCTTTTCCGTTAGAAGTTGCACACATTAATCTTTTATCATCTTTTTACCCCTTTTAGCTTATAAGCTGTTTTAGCTTTTTAACAGCTTATTTTGATAAGCTGTTTTATCCCTTTTATTTTTCTTAGATCCAGCACTATTCAAGCTACTTTTTGTAATTTTTTAGATTTTTTATAATTCGTTTAGTATTTTTAATATTTAATTTAGATTAAAACCGTTTTTAATTCAATAAAAAAATATAAAAGTCAAAAAAATATAAATCTTTTTTTAAATTTTCTTTTATCATTTAGGACTTAGGAAAATTAGATTTGCTTTCGTAGGGTTAAATTTGTGGATTTTAGTTTTTTAAAGAACGGGATTGAATCCCGTTCACGTTTTTCGTGTTTTTAAGCTTAAATTGCTTTCGTTTTTGGTTTAGTTTTCTTAGTTCTTGGATTTTAGTCAATTAGGACTTATAAAAGTTAAAAAGATCATTTTAGGATTTAATTTTGATAAATTAGGATTTTAAGTCACGTTTTTAGGATTCCCGTTTGCGTTTTTAGTTTAAATTTGTGTTGCCTTAATTGTTTTTAGTGTAGATTGCATTAATTTTCCCGTAGATTTAGAAAACCAATCAAAATCTTTGTCATTCAAACATCAATTATCAAACCGACTTTCGACTTTCAAATTTGCATTCCTCGTCGGGAAAACGACCCGGGAATATCATATACTACTCGGATTTCATTGATTTTCTTTCTTTAAACCTTTTCAAGGGTTGGTTAATATAAGTAGTATATTATTATTATATATTATTTATATATACATTAAGAAACCAATCAATTTTTGGCGCCGTTGCCGGAGAGAAGTGTAAGACGATTGTCGTTGCGTTTGACAATTAGTGCTTTGAAGATCCTTCCGTGTGAAGTTATTTTGCTTATTTTCTTATAAAAATAAAAAAATACAAAAAGATTTTTTTTTGTATATATAAGACAAGAAAAAAATTAAAAATATAAAAAAATTGTCCTTATATATAAATAAAATGAATCAATTATATAATACTCTCAACTTTGAGTATTATCATTAATAAGTTCCCGAACCAAAGATCAAAAACTTGTCTTTTGTGTCACTTGCGAGGTGCGGCTCACCTTTGAAAGTTAAACAAACTATAAGAGGGGTATAAGTAGGGTTGTTCCGAGGAACTACAACCCTAAAGGAGAAGGTTTTTAATAGCTTCGCGCTTTCCTATTCCTCCGCTCCTTTATGCGTTTTTCTTTTAGAGAGTTACCGTGAAGCTTGTTGATTATTAGCTTTAAGTTGTCTTATATCATTGTCCGTTATTAAAATAAATCTTTGTGAATCAATTGTTGAAAAACCAAAAAAAAATTTAATTAGTATAAATTCTCTTTTTAGTGCATGCGCACTCATTCTAAATCCCGTAATTTTAACCGTCCTCAACAACAAGTCCCACCAGCTTTTGTTGAACCATTTGATCTTGAAGAACCTATTGAAAATCAAGATCATCCCGTAGTTACGATGGCCGATACACGTACTATGGCATAATTGCTCCAAGCACCCACCGAGGGTTACGAGGATGTAATCGTTGTTCCCGCGATCACCGCGGACAACTTTGAGCTTAAACATGGTTTGCTCACTCTTGTGCAAAATAAACAATTTTTCGGACTTGATAAAGAAGATCCTCATGCTCACATTTGATATTTCAACAAGATCACTTCTACTTTGAAGTTCCTAAACGTCCCGAGCACGTCGATTAAGCTTATGCTTTTTTCATTTTCCCTCGAGGGGGCCGCCCTGATTTGGCTTGAAAAAAACCCCCTCGATCGATTCTTACTTGGGATGATCTTGTTTCGAAATTCATCAACCAATTTTTCCCTCCCTCCAAGACAACAAATCTTCGTAATGAAATCACAAATTTTCAACAAAGATTTGATGAATCATTTTATGAGGCATGAGACCGATTCAATGATCTTCTTCGGGCATGCCCACATCATGGGTTTTTGGAATTGCATCAACTCGATACATTCTACAATGCCTTGAACTCGAGTGATCAAGATTCGTTGAATTCCGTCGTGGGTGGTAATTTTTTGGATAAAATGCCTCGAGATTGCCTAAGAATCATCGAGAGCAAATCCAAAGTTCGTTATTCATGAAGCACGGTGTTTCTCCCGATGTTACCGAACTTAAAGATATGGTGAAAGCCTTGCTTCTCGATAAGAAAAACCAATCCCAAGCTCCCGCTACCGTAAAAGCGGTCGAGGAAAGTTGTGTAACTTGCGGTGGTGCTCATTCTTACCATAATTGTCCCGCCACCGATGACAACATTTATCGTGACAATATTCAAGAATACGCTTCACAAGCCGCCGCGGTTAACTACAACCAAGGAAATACCGGTTACCATCCCCCGATGGTTGCGAATCAAATTCGACCTCCCGATTTTCCTCCCGTTCAACAAAACCAAGGAAATACTCAAAACCGTTACAATCAAAACCGGGGGAATAATTACAACCAAGGCCAAATTTATTGACCCTCGGTTAATCAACCTCTGGCTTACCAAGCCCCGACTCCTCAAACACAAGGTGTGTCAAAGGAGGACTTTCAAAACTACATCAAAGCAAATGATGCGGTTATGAAAAATATGCAAAACCAAAACCAAAACCAAAACATGCAAAACCAAATGACCAATTTGATGGACTTGCTTACCAAGTTCATGAATACCAATACCGCCTCTACTTCGGGCTCGGGTTCTCTTTCTAGCAACACCATTGCTAACCCGAAAAGTGACTTGAAAGAAATCACTACCCGAAGTGGCGTTTTGTATGATGGGCCTCAAGTTCCACCTCCGCCTTCTTCTCTTCCTAAGGTGGTGGAACACGAACCCGAGGTGACAAAGGATACGGTGCAACCGAGCACCGAAGACATCCAACCTCCGGTGGCCCAAACTCAAACCCAAATTGATGAGCCCGTTGTTGCTCAAAAGACTAAACAAACATTACCTTATCCTTCAAGGATTAACAAGGAGAAGTTCTGTGAAAAATACAATCTTTTAGCTTTGAAATTTATGGAAATTTTTAGGAATCTCCATTTCAAGCTTAGTTTCGCGGATGCTCTCCTACACATGCCCAAATTTGCACCAATGTTTAGAAAGCTTCTCAATAACAAAGATAAGATAATTGACTTAGTGAAGACACCGGTGAATGAAAATTGCTCGGCGGTTATCCTCAAAAAGTTTCCCGAAAAACTTGGAGACCCCGGTAGATTTCTTATACCGTGTGATTTTCCGGAGATGGATGAATGCTTAGCCTTGGCCGATCGCGGTGCAAGCATCAACCTAATGCCTCTCTCCATATGGAAAAAGCTAAATCTCCCGGATTTGACCAAGACACGAATGATACTTGAACTTGCCGACCGAACGATTTCTACTCCAACCGGCATCGTCGAGGATGTTTTTGTGAAAGTTAGAACGTTTTTCTTTCCGGCCGACTTCGTGGTCGTTGACTACATCGCCGATCCTCAGGTTCCTTTAATTCTAGGAAGACCCTTCTTGAGGACGACACGAGCTTTGATTGATGTTCACGGTGAACAAATGACCCTTCGACATGATGACCAATCCATAACATTCAAAGTTGGTGATACTAAGACATTCTCCTACAACATCATTGAATCGGTTAAACGAATCGATCTTATTGATGTAGCTTGTGAGGAGTATGCTCAAGAAGTACTTGTATTATCGGATACTTCCAAGAATGGCAATCCCACCCCAACTTTGGAACCAATTGTTTCTACCTCTTCTCCTACCCTCATTCCCTTCGGGGATAGTGATTTTCTTCTTGAGGAAACCGATGCTTTCCTAGCTATTGAAGATAAGCTAATTTCACTAGAAATTGATGACTCTTACTATGATTCGGAGGGAGACATTCTTCTTCTTGAAGAATTTCTTAATGATGATCCATCATCACCACCTCTCCCTCCACAAGAACTTAAAGTTGTTGAACCTAAAAATGAAAAATCTTCTATTGATGAACCACTTGAGGTTGAACTTAAGGACTTACCACCTCATCTTGAATATGCATTTTTGGAGGGTACCTGCAAATTACCCGTCATAATTGCTAAAGACTTGAAAGATGAGGAGAAAGTCACTCTCATAAATGTTTTGAAGTCACACAAGCGAGCTCTCGCTTGGCAACTTCCTGACATTAAGGGTATTAACCTGGAATTTTGTACACACAAGATTCTAATAGAGGATGACTTCAAACTGGCGGTCCAACACCAAAGAAGGGTCAATCTTAAAATCCATGAGGTGATCAAAAAGGAGGTTCTTAAACTCCTTAATGCCGGATTAATTTACCCTATCTCGGACAGTCCTTGGGTAAGCCCCATGCATTGTGTACCAAAAAAGGGTGGCTTTACCGTTGTTGAAAATGATGAAAACGAGTTAATTCCTACTCGATTGGTTATGGGATGACGTGTATGCATTGACTACCGAAAGTTAAATGACGCCACCCGTAAAGACCACTTTCCACTACCATTTATGGACCCAATGCTTGAGAGACTAGCGGGAAATGAATACTATTATTTTCTCGACGGTTACTTCCAAATTCCCATCGACCCTCAAGATCAAGAAAAAACCACATTCACGTGTCCTTATGGAATGTTAGCCTATCGTCGCATGCCTTTCGGCTTATGCAATGCACCGGGCACGTTCCAAAGGTGTATGATGGCTATCTTTCACGATATGATCAAAAAAATGATGGAAGTCTTTATGGACGACTTCTCGGTCTTTGGGAATTCATTTAGAACTTGCCTCTCCCATTTAGACAAGATGCTTAAACGGTGTGAAGACACCAATCTTTGTCTAAATTAGGAAAAGAGTCACTTTATGGTCAAGGAAGGAATTGTCCTTGGCCATAAGATTTCCAAGAACGGGATTGAGGTTGATAAAGCTAAAGTTGATGTTATTGCTAAGCTACCACATCCCACCACCGTCAAAGGAATTCGGAGTTTTTTGGTCACGCCGGGTTTTATCGTAGATTTATTCAAGATTTCTCAAAAATAGCCAGGCCAATGACCCGTCTTCTTGAAAAAGATACTCCATTCTTCTTCTCCAAAGAGTGTATTGAAGCTTTTCAAACACTTAAGAAAAAATTAACCGAAGCACCAATATTAGTTGCCACCGATTGGGCCCTACCTTTTGAGCTCATGTGTGAAGCGAGTGATTTTGCAATAGGTGCAGTCTTGGGGTAATGAAAAACAAAACATTTTTAGCCTATACACTATGCAAGCAAAACTATGACCGATGCTCAAGCTCATTACACCACGCCGGAGAAAGAATTACTTGCCGTGGTGTATGCTTTCGAGAAATTTCGATCCTATTTAGTCTTGTCAAAAAGCATAATGTATACAGATCATTCGGCTCTAAAATATCTTTTTGCAAAACAAGATGCAAAGCCGAGATTGCTCCAGTGGGTTCTCCTCCTTCAAGAATTTGATATCATCATCCGTGATAAAAAAGGAGCCGAGAACCTCGCCGCCGACCATTTGTCCCGATTAGAGAATCCTCACCAAAGTGTGCTCGATAAAAAAAAAAAATGAAACATTTTCTCTCGAAACACTTAGTATGGTATCTTTTCGTGGTGATTCTAGTACCCCATGGTTTGCTGATTTTGCTAATTACCATGTGGGGAACTTTATTGTAAAAGGGATGTCGTCCCAACAAAAGAACAAATTCTTCAAAGACGTGAAGCATTACTTTTGGGACGACCCCTATTTGTTCAAAATCTGTGCAGATCAAGTCTTCCGGCGGTGTGTTCACGGCCAAGAAGCCATTGATATTCTTAAGGCTTGCCACAATGGACCCACCGGGGGACATCATAGATCAAACTACACCGCCAAAAAGGTGTTTGACTCTAGTTTTTATTGGCCCACAATTTATCATGATGCCCATGACTTAGTCAAATCATGTTACTCTTGTCAACATCACGGGAAAATTTCGCAACGTGATGAAATGCCACAAAATGTCATCCAAGTTTGCGAGATTTTTGACGTTTGGGGTATCGATTTTATGGGACCGTTCCCGTCTTCACAAGGGAACAAGTACATACTCGTGGCGGTCGATTACTTGTCGAAATAGGTTGAAGTGAAAGCGCTCCCCACCAACGACGCCCGAGTTGTTGTTAATTTTTTAAAATCTCTCTTTGCTCGGTTTGGAACTCCTCGCGCTATCATTAGTGATCGCGGTACGCACTTTTGCAATGACCAATTCGCAAAGGTCGTGCTTAAGTATAGTGTCACTCACCGTCTTGCTACCGCGTATCACCCACAAACTAGTGGGCAAGTGGAAGTCTCTAACCGTGGTTTGAAAAGAATCTTGGAAAGGACCATAGGCGAGAACCGTGCCTCTTGGTCAGATAAATTAGATGACTCACTTTAGGACTTCCGTACCGCTTTCAAAACACCCATCGGGTGTACTCCTTACAAGCTCGTGTACGGAAAGGCATGTCATCTGCCGATCAAGCTCGAGCACAAAGCCTATTGGGCCTTGAAGCATGCAAACTTTGACCTTAAGTACGTGGGTGATCACCGGAAAGTTCAACTCAATGACTTAAATGAACTTCGTGATCAAGCCTACGAGAACTCTTTGATCTACAAAGAGAAGACAAAGAAGATCCACGACTCCAAAATCAAGAACCGCGTTTTCAACGTTGGTGACCGAGTCCTTCTTTTTAATTCTCGATTGAAGATTTTCTCGGGTAAACTTAAAACCCGTTGGACCGGACCGTTCACCGTTGCCCAAGTTTTCCCTTATGGCACCATCGAGTTATCTCAAACCGACGGGCCAAATTTCAAGGTGAACGGTCATAGACTTAAGCACTACTTTGGAGGGGACATACCAACCATGGTTGTCCCGGATCTCCAAACCTTCCCCAAGGACCAATGAATTCGGGGACGGGTCAAGCTAAGTGACCTTAAACAAGCGCTTCGTGGGTGGCAACCCATGCTTATCCTAATATTAGTAGTAGTAATGAATAAGTGTTTTGTGATGTGAGGAGGCTCGCCTCTTCCTTTCTCGTGTGCCTGTGTTTTTGTGATGATTGTCCAGGATTGTCCCGGATGTTTGAAGCCTCTCGTGCTCGCGGTTTTTGTCCTTCGATCACTCGAGCTTCACATCCTCAGCTTCATTTTGGGAATCCAATATCCTAATCTTATCGACTAACGCTCATCTTTAGCACACTTAATAAACGGCTTTAGAGTGACGTAGAGACCCTTCTTAAAACATTGAGGACAATGTTCGGTTCTAGTATGGGGGGATCTATCGATTTGATTGTGCCTGCAGTCGTTGTTTTCACGTAATCCCGTTTTTACCACCAAAATACCAAAAAATGAAAAAAATTAAAAATTTTCAAAAACAAAATAAGTGTTTTGTCACAATTTTGACTTTCCTGCTGGGTAGAATAAGAATAAATTTTGACTCGATCGAGCGTGTTGAGCTCTAGGATGTTCTTTAACTTTTAGACTAAGCATTCACAAATCTTTTTATTAAAGATTTTAAATTTGCGAAGAACGAAACATGATAGAGTTAATTATGAGTTGGATGCTAAACAAAGATTAGTTGGAAATCTTAAGAGCTCATAAGTGTAGTTTGTAGCTTTTTCTCCCATAAGCTTCTAACCGAACTAATAATACGTGCTCTTTTCGAAAATTAAACTTAAATCAACAATTTTTGAAGTATGGATGATATCAATAAATTTAGTTTAAATTTATACTTAAATTTTCTAAAAAGAAAAGTTCCCTATATCTTGGTAATATAAATATAAAAAATGGAAAAAATGAAAAAAAAATGAGTAATAATTATAAACCGTGGGCTAATAAAAGTTTACTGCATCTTGCCGGCTCACAACCGATGTTGCATTCTTCTAAATAAAGCACATAATAATTATCCGAGACTGATAAAAGTTTGCTGCATCTTGCCGGCTCACAACCGATGTTGCAGTCTTCTAAAAGGTCGAGGATTTCATTAGTTTAATGGATGTGTAATTATACTAAGTGTAGTAAACGTAAATTAATAAATATATGGAAAATCTCTTTTTCTTAAATTTAAACATGCTTTCGAACTAAGACTATTACATTTTAAGTTGTAATTTTATGTATATACGGGAAATCCAAGGGTGTTGAAACCGAAGGTCCGTGAGTCCCGATACTAGTCTCTGTGGGGTGTCAAAAGTCTGGTCACTTAGCCGCAAGGTTGGGATGTGTCGAGACGAAAGTTGCTACATGGGATGATCTTGCCTTCAAACTCATTACTTTTTGGGTGGAACGTGACGCATAGAAATTTTGCAAAACGTTAATCTATGGTTGAAATTCAAAATAAGCACATTCACCTAAGATATAATAATTGTCGGGAGTGAAAAGTTCACAAGTTACAAATATGAGTAGTATTAGCATCTTAACTTATATTTAACAGTGGTTTCGTTTTAAGCTTGGTTTGGGATAAGTGAAAAGTCGGGAACGATGAATTTGTCATTTTTGGGGCATTTTAGGATTGAAATGCGTCTTGTTCTATGATCCCTAACGGTTATGAAAATAACAAAAGTCAAACATGTTAGTTAGTTGCTTAAAAATAAAAGTACAAAAAAATGAGAAAAAGGAAAAAACACAAAAATATGTGTAAGAATAAGTGTATATATTTAAAAATGGTAAAAACGGGGCTTTTTCAAAACTATTGACTCTTTAATTCCCCTTGATGAACACTTAGCTACTTTCCGAGGTAATTGGTCGAGGGAGATTGAGATTCTTGGTTTTCCTAAGTGTTTACTTATAGCATTGCGTGAGGACACGGTAATATCTTAGTATGGGGGATTTTGGTATGTGTTTAATTACACATACCTTTGACCATTAAAAACGAACTTAAATGACCAAAAACGTACCAAAAAATACATTGTATTTGTATGTTTTGCATTTGTATTGTGCAGGAAACGGATATCTATGAAAAGGACAAAAAACGAAGCCAAAACAACAAAACCGAGCACGAGAACGGAAAGAGCGTGAAAAAGTAAAAAAGTCAACAAAAGTCAAACCCGAAAAGTCAAAGTCAAAGCCAAAGCCAAAACCGAAGAAATAATTAATGGGCCAACCCGCACCCATCTAATGGGCCGGGACAGCCCATTAAGCATTTATATCAAAGACTTATAAGACTTAAGTCTTATAAAAGCCTTATACTATTTAGGCCCATAAACAAGCCCAACAAACCAATGGCCTGTTAAGACTTAACAGCCATCCTACTGTTGTTAGTCTTATATCACCATAAAGGACTAACAATGCAATCAAGCTATACAAATTCAGGGACCATTCCTGCCAAATCCTCAAACCTTTACCCTACTTATCACCAAAACAGATATAAACTACCATTTCAAGCTTTCCCGCCAAATTGCTATTCTTGTGTCTTCTTTAATCAACCTCTGCACCCTGCAACAAAACAACAAAACCATCACCCTCCCCTCAACCCCACATCACATGGGTCAAATGCCATGTTGGCAATCCTAAACACCCCTATTCGTCAAGGATTAAAAACAAAGAATTAAGGGTTAAGATCATTAGACTTGGGCACCACTCAAGATGAATGGCTTGGATTGATTTTTGAACTCTCTCACACAGGAAACACACCTCACGAATGTCTCAGTGAAGAAACACAAGTGAAGACCCAAGACTTTGAAGACGTTTTATATAAATAGGACATTGTAGCCATTGATAAGGCATCTAGTTTCTTTACAGCTTATTTAGTTTACTTGTTTTAAAATCATTATACTTCTTTTTCAAAGCCTTGTAATATGTTTTAGTTTAATGAAAATTTGAAGCTTTATGTTAAAATCTATGTTCTCAAGTTCATTTGTTCCATTATTATTAAAAGTGGGTCGTATGTCCCAACGAGGCTGCAATTGAAAGTAATCCTGGTTTGATGAGAAATTGAATGATGGAGAATATACTTAAGCAATAAAAACTTACTAGTTTCTTGTTGTTTAATAACTAGTTCACAAAGAAATCACTCAAAAAGCTATTTGGAAGATAAGCCAAAAAGGGAATGGCTTATTGCTGTCACTAGCTTGTTCTTGAACAAGCTAGAGCTTGTAGACAAAGCTCATTTGAGCTTATTTGCCCTATTTAAGCAAGGGCTTTTGTAAGTTTCCATTTTTCAATTTTTAGCTTATTTACTGTTCAACTGCTTATTTGTGATTATTGCTTGCTTATATCTGCTTATTTTTGTTTTCTTATGATGTTTAGTGCTTATTTTGCTTAGTTTGTAGTTTGAAAATCATTTGTGCAAGTTTTCTTTAAATCTGTCTTAAATAGCTCATAAATTAGCATAGTTGTTTAGCTTATTAACCTGGCTTATTTGGAAGTTTAAATTTGTTCATTAGGTTCTACATAACCTATAAAACATCTAGTATTTGTAAAATTTGGCTTAAATCCGTCTTAATCACTTTAAAAATGGTTTGTAAAGTCTTAAAGGGGGTGTTTGGGTCAAGAGGCAAAATGGGTCAAAATTGTTTAAAAATCTGTTTGGGTTACTTTGCCAGCTTTGGCAAGCTTGCTTAAGTTGTTTTAAGCTGTTTTTTAGAAGTTCTTTAAATCTTTAAGCTTGTTTTTAGGTTTTGTCTAATTGGTGTCTAAGTCTGTTAAGTCAAAACAGTTTTATTAAGCTTATTTGATTAAGCTATTGAAAACTAACTTTGAGCATTCTTCTTCTGTTGTTTTTAGAGTTAAAATGCAATAGAGTAGTTTAGTTTAAGTGTCCTTTAGTCTAGTTAAGTTTTGGTCAAAATCTGTCTAAATTGCTAAGTGTTGAAAAATAGTTTTTTTTTCAAATAGCCTTTTCATGCTTATTATGATATTCAAAATGCTTTTTGATTCTTGTTATAGGTTCTTTGAGGTCCAATCTTAATTTGTTTGTAGGTTTCATAGTCATAAGGTTCTGTTTGTGAGCTTAATTTTAAGCTCAAAATTTGTCATTTTTAAAGTTAAAAAAGGTACTCAGCATACACCGAGTAAAAACAGCCAATTTCATAAGCAATTTTCATGGCCTATTTGTGTTTCAAAATGCTTTTTCTCTGCTGATTTAGATAGCCCTTAGGACAAGCTTTAAGGGCATATAAGCCTTTAAGCCATAAGGATCCGTTTGTTTAGCTTATTTTGAGTTTAAAAGTAGTGGTTAGTTAGTTTTTAAAACCCAAGGCTCAGCTCATACTGAGTATAACAGCTACTTTCACTTAGCTATTTAACTGCTTATTTGATTTTCGAATTGCTTTTTTATTATTGTTTTAGATAGCATACAATACCAGCTTTTAAGTTTTGTAGGTCTCAGACCTATAAGGTTCCATCTTCTAGCTTAAAAATAAGCTAAAAAAGTCCTCTATAGGTTGTTTGGTTAACAGATTTTAGCCAATAGCTTATTTGCTTTTTTGAGCTTATTGGCTTATTGTAATTGCTTATTGTAGGTTTAGTATTGCTTATTAGGTTAGTTTTAGCTTATTCTAGCTTATTTTTGCCTACGTTAGAGCTTCTTTGAGCTTAATGCATTTGTAGCTTAAAATTTCAAGTATAAAAAGCCCTTGGTGATTCTGCTTTTTTTAGATTAGTGTAGCTTATCCTGTTAGCTTATTTTTGTTCCCAAGTGCTTATTAGGTATAGCTTATCATCTGTTTTAGCTTATTTCCCTTTATCTTTTGCTTATTTAGTTTAAAAAAAGGCAAACAGTTTAGTTTTCTCATTTTTAAGCATTCTGTCACTTTGAGTGCTTATTTTTGGTTTTTAGAAAAAGTGCTTTTACGAAAGTTGCTTAATTTTAGCTTATCTAAAAAGTTGTTAAAAAATGGCAAATAAAAAATATATTGGGAAGGAGGGAAGCCCCAAGTGAGCAAGGCTCGAACCTGGGACCTCAACCTCCCTCAACCAACATATTTAACCAACACACACTCACCACTCTGCCCTTGGGTCTTTTCCGTTAGAAGTTGCATACATTATGGTTATATCACCTTTTTAGCCTTTATAGTTATAAGCCCGTTTTAGCTTTTTCACAGCTTATTTAGATAAGCTATTTCACCCAGCTTATTTTTCTTAGATCCAGCTTTGTTCAAGGGACTTTTTGTAATTTTTTTAGATTTTTTATAATTCATTTAGTATTTTTAATATTTAATTTAGTTTAAAATCGTTTTTAAGTCATAATAAAAAATATAAAAGTCAAAAAAATATAATTCTTTTTTTTAAATTTCTTTTATCAAATAGGACTTAAGAAAATTAGATTTGCTTTTGTAGGGTTAAATTTGTAGATTTTAGTTTTTTAAAGAACGGGGTTGAATCCCGTTCACGTTTTTCGTGTTTTTAAGCCTAATTGCTCTCGTTTTTTGTTTAGTTTTCTTAGTTCTTGCATTTTAGTCAATTAGGACTTATAAAAGTTAAATAGATCATTTTAGGATTTAATTTTGCTAAATTAGGATTTTAAGTCGCGTTTTTAGGATTCCTGTTTGCGCTTTTAGTTTAAATTTGTGTTGCCTTAATTGTTTTTAGTGTATATTGCATTAATTTTCTCGTAGATTTAGAAAACAAATCAAAATCAGTTTCCATTCAAGCATCAAATATTAAACCGACTTTCGACTTTCAAATTTGCATTCCTCGTCGGGAAAATGACCCGGAAATATTATACTACTCGGATTTCATTGATTTTCTTTCTTTAATCTTTTTAAGGCATACTTAAATTGTTTTGGTTAATATAAGTATATTATATATTTATATGTACAAAAGGATTTCAATCAACCCCTGAACCATTTACCCGCCAAATCCTACTGTTCATCTGTCACTTTCACTCGACCCCTGCTCTAACAAACAAAACCCATCACTATCCCTCAACCCCACTTCACAAAACAGCCAATTCCACCTAAGCAATCCTATGAGTTCTTATTGGTTGATGAACAATGACAAAGAATTAAGGGTCCAGATTGATTGACTTGGTGACCAAGAAAATTTGATGGCTATGATGAAGACTTGAAGCTCCTCATACAAGAAGCACACCCTCTCATCTCACTCACTGAAGTAGCACAGTTTAAAGACCCAAGACCTACATAATTCTCTATAAATAGGACCTTGTAAACCCATATGAGGCATATTCAGTTTTCTTAGC
Organism: Tanacetum coccineum; assembly: GCA_026074375.1. Classification (NCBI taxonomy): domain Eukaryota; kingdom Viridiplantae; phylum Streptophyta; class Magnoliopsida; order Asterales; family Asteraceae; genus Tanacetum; species Tanacetum coccineum. The sequence continues at coordinate 64,015 of BQNB010007165.1, read as the reverse complement.
TTATTAGAGTTAAAATTAGCTTATTGTAGTTTTTATTCAAGTCTTGTAACTGTTTTTAAGAATTAATGAAATTTGAGGTTTTTAAGTTATAAAATTCTGAGTTTTTAAGTTCATGTTCCATTGTTGTTAAAAAGTACTTTATAAGCTATCATAAGCTCTGTTTCACTTATATATAAGCTATTATACTTAAACAAGATAAACTTTTCCATAGTTTATAGTGTTTAAGCATTTTCACCAAAAATCACTCAAAAAGCTAATATGGATGACAAGCCAGATTTGGAAGGGCTTGTGGGTTTTACTAGCTTGTTTTAAACAAGCTAGAGCTTGTAGACAAAGCTCTAAAGAGCACTTATACCCTTGTTTAGAGCAAAGGGTTTTGTAAGTTCACTCTTTACATTTTATAGCTTAAAACTGTTTGCTTATTTAAATTGCTTACTTTCTGCTTAATCTTGCTTATTGTTGCTTAGTCATGCTTGTTATTACTTATTCATGCTTATTTTTAGTTTAGATATTGTTAGTCCAAATTTTACATATAATCCGTCATATTTAGCCTAAACTGCTTATTGAGTTTGCTTATTCACAAGTGCTTATCTTCTGTTGGAATTTGCTTATTAGACCTTATAATTGCTAGTTCATAATCTGTCTTTGAAAACTTTAGCTTAAAACAGTCTCTAACAAGTTAAAAATGCTAAAACAGGTTTTTAAGGGGTGTTTGGGTCAAGCAGTAGTAACCCATGTTACTACTGTTTGATACCACTTGGTTTTCAAAACTGAATTTGATAAGCTCTTCTAAGATTTTAAGGAATGTTTTCATAAGCTTTTAAGTTTCAAAACTCAGTTTTAAGGTTTATGCTTTAAATGCTTTAAATCTGTGGTTTTAAGTTTTCCTAAACTGATTATTGTGGTTAGAGCTTGATAAGTTGTTACTTAGGTGTTGTTAATGTAGTAGAAGAAGATTGGTTTAAGTGTTCATCACCATTTGAGGTTTTGTTGTAAAACTGTCAAATAGATCAGTAGGAATTTCAGTTTCAAAAAGCTTGAAAGTCACTTTTTAGCCTTAGATTTAGATAAGATAAAATTAGTTTTAGGTTTTGAAAATTCTTGTACAAGTAGTTGATAGTATAGAGTACATATGTTTCAGCTTATTTTAGGTCTTTTAGCTTATTTAGATATATGTTTTTAGGTCTGCACTTTTGCTTTTAGCTTTTTGATAAAACTTGAAAAAAACCAAAAAGAGTAAAATCTGCTTAAAGTAGCTTTTTATTTAGCCTTTTTCATAGTTTATATGTGTTTCAAAATGCTTATTCTTGTAGCTTAAAGTATAAGCTTGATTTTCCATTTAGTTCATTAAGCCATAATGATAGCTTAAGGCCTTTAAAAATTAGCTTGTTAAACTGCCTTTAATTACAATTTTGTCACTAGTTAGCTTATTTTATCTTTTTGCTTATCATGAGTGCTGATTTTGGTGTATTCTAGCTTATTAGGTTTGTTTTAAGCGTTTAGAAGCTTATTTGGTTTAAAGCTTAAGCTTATTAAAGCTTTTAGCCAAAACAGTTTGACTTAAAGGCTTTATAAGCTTTTAAGACATACTGTTGCTTTCAAAAGCTTATTTCTAGGTTATTTTAAGTTTTCAGAAAAAGTTGTTTTTATTAAAATTGGTCTTTAAGCTCATTAGAAGCTTTTGCAAAAAGAAATTTTAAAAAAATAAAAATATTTGGGAGTATAGGGAGGCCCTAGTTTCGAACTCGGGACCTCCACCTTAACCCCCAAACGTTTTACACACTCACCCCTTAACCAACTGCGCCCTTGGGACTTTACATTAATCCCTGACACAGTTTATTATTTAACCCATAGTTGCCAGTTTTGCCTATAAGCTCTTTTGAGCTTATTACCAGCTTATTGAGATAAGCTGGTTGAGCCCTTTTATTTTTCTTAAATTCCAAATAGCTTAAAGTAATTTCTGTAATTTTTTCAGAATTTTGAAAATTAGTTTAGTATTTTTAATTAATTTTTTAGATTAAATCAGTTTTTAATTCATAATAAATTAAATAAAAGTCAGAAAAATATAATTCTTTTGTATAAAATTATTTTTAATCATTTAGGATTTATAGAAATAAATTTGCATTTTTAGGGTTAAAATTTGATTATTTAGGTTTTTGAGTCACGTTTTTAAATTCCCGTTAACGTTTTAGGTTAAATATTTAATTAGTTGCTTGTCTTTATTTGCATTTGCGTTATATTTGTAGAAATAAGAATCCAAACCAAAAATTTGATCATTCAAAACACGCGATCACGAACTTAAACACGATTCTCAATTTGCGCCTCGTCGGGATACAACTCGGGAGGGTTTTGAATTTTACTTTGGTTAAAAGTATTCTTCTTAAAAACCTCTTCACTTTCCCTACTCTTATTATTTGATTACTTTAGTTATATATTATATATATGTATTAAGCAATTGTTATGTATATATGTATAATTAATTTGTAACCAAATTTTTGGCGCCGCTGCCGGGGAGGCTGTGAAACGATTATCGTGTTACGTTTGAAGATTAGTGATTTGAAGACCCTTCCCCATGAAGTTATTGCTTTCATTTGTGAATATTTTCTTATCAAGTAATTAAAAATACCAAAAAAATCAAATAACCAACAAAATATCCGTGTCGTTAATTGTTTAATCGGCTCACCTATAGATTTACAAACTATAAGAGAGGTTTAAGGAGGATTGATCCTAAGAACTTCGACCCAAAAGGAGAAGGTTTTTAATACGCTTCGCTCTTACCCGCTCCTCCGCTTCTTTGTGCGTTTTTCTTGAGAGCTACCGTGAACTTTTGACTATTGGAACCAAAAATATTCTCCATACCCTCTTATCCGTTTAATTCTTTCTCTTACCCCTTTCTATTGTTTAATTCTTATGACGTCACTCGACTATTGTTGTATCTGTAAAGGTTCGGAAAAAAAAATAGATGAGTATTATCGGAGTATGATTGTCTACCATGTACGTGTGAGCGGTGTAGAAGAAATTATACGTACAGATTTTGTTCTATATGTTGTTTTGAATCGAGAAATGCATTCATCGATGATCTAATTACAAACTCTTTTGATAATCTTCCGAATTCTTCTAACCACCCTCCACAACCCCAAAGTCACTCTTTTGATTCAAGTGGTGATCCACCGCAAGTTCCGTTCATCTCTAATCCGGACCTGTGTTACAATCAAAACTTTGACAATAATTTTCCACAAAATTCACCAAGTTTTACATAATAATATATTTGTTGTACTCGCTGTGGGGGTGCTCATAAGACTTTTCAATGTCAACAATTGATATTCTATGAGCCGGAAACTTGCTATAATCAAAACTTCGATGATACTGTTTCACAAAATTCACCTAATTTTCAACAACAAATTCTTTGTTGTGAAAATTACGGGGGTCCTCATGAGAGTTATCAGTGTCAACCGATGAATCAAAATTATTATGATCCTAATCTTTGCTATAATTCTAATTCTTCCAGTTTTGACCAATATCAACCCCCGCAATATTCCGTCACTCATCAACCTCTTCATATAAAAAGTATGGCGGATTTGCTTCTTGAAGAGAAACTTTCTCAAGCCCTGCAAGCTCTTTGTGAAAAGTTAAATAAAAACATTCAAGAAAAGCAGGAAGAAAAGAATGTTGCAGAAGAGCAAGCAGCTAAAGTTAGTTCTCAATATTGGAAGCCTCCTATTTACTACGATGATGATGACGATGACGAGGAAAGTTCTATTCCTTTGAAAGATATTATTTCTGAACTTCCTCTATCAATTGCAATCACACCCGACTTTCCGATTACGAACTCTCTCATAATAGAGGATGAGCATCTTGACACTATTCCAGAAACGGAATCGGACAAAGAAAATGAGTCTAGTGTTAAGGACCTTTACCTAACCCCAAGTGAGTCCTAGGATTTGTCCATGGATTTATCCAAGGATTTATCTGATATTGAAAGTGAGTGTGATATGCCCTTTTATGATGATTTTACGACTTTTTCTAATCCTCTCTTTGATTCTAATGACGATTTTACCTCTAGTGATGACAAGTCACTTTCTAATGAAGACGTCCCGGAAGAAAAATTCAAAATTTATTCGAACAAGCACATTACACTACTACGGAGAAAGAATTATTAGCTGTGGTATATGCTTTTGAGAAATTCCGGCCTTATTTAGTCTTATCGAAGACCATAGTGTATACGAACCACTCGGCTCTTAAATATCATCTTGCCAAGCAAGATGCTAAGCCGAGATTGTTCCGGTGGATTCTCCTACTCCAAGAATTTGATGTCATTATTCATGATAAAAAATGAGCGAAGAATCTCGCGGCCGATCACTTATCAAGACTTGAAAATCCCCACCAAGATGTTCTCGAGAACAAGGAAATTACCGAAACATTTCCTCTCGAGACTCTTGGTATGGTTACCTTTCGTGGTTATTCGAGTACCCCATGGTTTGCCGACATTGCAAACTACCATGCGGGGAACTTTACTGTGAAAAGGATGTCGTCCCAACAAAAGAAAAAATTCTTTAAGGTTGTAAAGTAATACTTTTGGGACGACCCCTACTTGTTTAGAATTGGTGTGGATCAAGTGATTAGACGATGTGTTTACGGCCAAGAAGCCGTTGATATCCTCACGGCTTGCCATAATGGAACCATCGAGGGACATCATGGTGCCAACTACACCGCTAAAAACGTCTTTGATTCAGGATTTTATTGGTCAACTATTTACCAAGATGCCCATGACTTGGTCACACGGTGTGACGCTTGTCAACGTCAAGGCAAAATCTCGCAAAAATATAAAATGCCCCCAAATGCAATTCAAGTATGCGAGATCTTTGACGTATAGGGCATCGATTTCATAGGGCCATTCCCGTCTTCTCTAGGGAATAAGTACATTCTCGTGGCCGTTGACTACTTGTCTAAATGGGTTGAAGCAAAAGCGCTCCCCATTAACGATGCCCGAGTTGTCGTGAAAATTTTAAAATCTCTCTTCGCCCGATTTGGAACTCCTCGTGCTATTATTAGTAATCGCGGTACTCACTTTTTCAATGACCAATTTGCAAAGGTCATGCTTAAGTATGGAGTTACTCACCATCATTCTACCGCGTATCATCCACAAACAAGTAGACAAGTGGAGGCTTCAAATCGTGGTTTGAAAGTATCTTGGAAAGGACCGTAGGTGAAAACCGTGCTTCATGGTCTAACAAGTTAGATGACGCTTTATGGGCCTTTCGTACCGCTTTCAAAACACCCATCGGGTGCACTCCTTATAAGCTAATGTACGGAAAGGCTTGTCATCTTCCTATCAAAATTAAACACAAGGCCTATTGGGCCTTAAAACATTGCAATTTTGACCTCAAAACCGCGGGTGATCACCGAAAAGTTCAAATGAATGAATTAAATGAACTTCGTGATCAAGCCTACGAGAACTCTTTAATCTACAAAGAGAAAACGAAGAAGATTCATGAATCCAAGATTAAGAACCACGTTTTCAACGTGGGTAATCGAGTTCTTCTCTTCAATTCTCGATTAAATATTTTCTCGGTCAAGCTCAAAACCTATTGGACCGGACCGTTTACCGTTGCTCAAGTTTTCCCTTATGGTACCGTCGAGTTATCTCAAACCGACGGACCAAACTTTAAGGTGAACGGTCATAGACTCAAACATTATTTTAGAGGGGACATACCACCTATGAATGTCCCGGATCTCCAAACTTTCCCATGGACCACTAAATTCGGGGACGAGTCAAGCTTAGTGACTCATTAATAAACAAGCGCTTCGTGGGTGGCAACCCATGCTTATCCTAATATAATTATAATAGTAATAATGAATAAGTGTGACGTGAGGAGGTTCGCCTCTTCCTTTATCGTGTTTCGTAGTTTGTGTTGTATGTACAGGATTGCCCCAGATTATGAAATCTCTCGTGCTTGTTGTTTTGTCCTTCGTTCACTCGAGCTTCAATCCTTAGCATGATTATGGGAATCCAATATCCTAAATCTTATCGACTAACGTTTATCTTTGAGCATACTTAATAAACGGCTTTAGATTTACGTAGAAACCCTTCTTAAAACATTGGGGACAATGTTTAGTTCTAGTATGGGGGAATCTATTGATTTGATTGTGCCTCTAGTCATTGTTTTCACGTAATCTCGTTTTTACCACCAAAATACCAAAAAAAATGAAAAATTTTAGAAAATTTCAAAAATTTTCAAAAATAAAATAAGTGTTTTGTCACAATGTTTGACTTCCCTGCCGGGTAGAATAAGAATAAATTTTGACTCGATCGAGCGTGTTGAGCTCTTAGCTTTATCCCTTAACCGTTATAAACTTGACTAAGCTAGTTTATTTGACTAAGCTAGTTTATTTGACTAAGCATTCGCGGGTCTTTTTATTAAAGATTTTAAATTTGCGAAGAACGAGAAATGATAGAGTTAATTATGAGTTAGATGCTAAACAAGGATTAGTTGGAAATCTTAAGAGCTCATAAGTGTAATTTGTGGCTTTTCCTCCCCGAAGCTTCTAACCGGACTAATAATACGTGCCCTTTCCGGAAATTAGACAAGTTAATGGTTTTATCACTTAAAAGTCCTTTTTAAATCAACATTTTTAGACTTTTTAGTCTTAGTTCAAATTTATACTTAAATTTTCTAAAACGAAATTCTCTCTATATATCGTGGTAATATAAAGTTTTAAAAAAATGAGGTAATAATAATAATAATAAAAACTGTGGGCTAATAAAAGTTTACTGCCTCTTGCCGGCTCACAACCGATGTGGCAGTCTTCAAAAGAAGGCCCATAGTAAGAATAATAATCCGAGACTGATAAAAGTTTGCTGCATCTTGCCGGCTCACAACCGATGTTGCAGCCTTCAAAAAGGTCAAGGATTTCCTTCGTTTAAAGGATGTATCTCTTTTTCTTAAATTTAAATATGCTTTTGAACTAAGACTATTTCATTTTAAGTTGTGGTTTTTCTAAATAAATTGTTTATTTAACGGGAAGCCTAAGAGTTTTTGAAACCGAAGGTCCGTGAGTTCCGATACTATTCTTTGTGGGGTGTCAAAAGCCTGGTCACCTAAGCCGGTCTCGGCTGGGATGTGCCGAGAAGAAAGTCGCTACATGGAATGATCTCGCCTTCAAAATCATAATTCTTGGGTGGAACGTGAAGCATAGAAATATTGCAATTTTCTTAAAAAGGTTGATCCATGGTTGAAATTCGAAATAAGCACATTCACCTAAGATATAATAATTGTCGGGAGTGAAAAGTTTCACAAGTTACAAATATGAGTAGTGTTAGCATTTTAACTTATATTTAACGGTGATTTCGTTTTTAAGCTTGGTTTGGGACAAGTGAAAAATCGGGGACGATGAATTTATCTTTTTGGGCATTTTAGGATTGAAGTGCTTCTTGTTCTATGACCCTAAAGGTTATGAAAATAACGAAAGTCTAGACATTCTAGTTAGAAAAAGAAAAAGGAAAAATATGTGTGGTAATTAGTTTAGATTTGTAAAATGGTCAAAACGGGGCTTTTCAAAGCTATTGAGTTCTTAATTCCTTATGATGAACACTTAGCTACTTTTCGAGGTAATTAGTCGTGGGGAATTAAGACTCTTAGTTTTCTAAAGTGTTTACTTATAGCATTGCGTGAGGACACGACAATAGTTTAGTATGGGGGATTTTGGTATGTGCTTAATTACACATACCTTTTACCTATAAAAACGAGCCTAAATGACCAAAAACGGACATAAAATGCCAAATATATGTGTGTTTTGCTATTTGTGTTGTGCAGGTAACGGATATTCACTAAAGGACAAAAACAAAGCCAAAACCGACAAAACCGAGCACGGGAATGGAAAGAGCGTGAAAAGTCAAAGTCAAAGTCAAAAGGTCAAAGTCAAAGTCAAAGTCCAGCCACCTTAGTGAAGGGCTGAGCCAGCCCATTAAGCCCTTATCATTAAAACTTATAAGCTAAAAAGTCCAAATCCTTGCCATAACCAAAACACTTTTATTAAAAATTTGGCCCAAATTAAAAGCCCGGACCACTTAACACCGTTAGCCCATAAACCCTTTTTACCCTTTTCACCGTTAGTCCTTAGGGACTAACACAATTAGTCCTTAACCTTTACCCCGTTAGTCCCTAACCTTTTTCACCATTAGTCCCTAACCTTAACAACCGTTATCCCAACTCAAACAAATATAAACAAAAACCAAACACCCGCCACTAATTACTATTCACTCACCCACCCCGTTTTTACCTTGCAACCTGACAAAACCCTACTTAAACCCCACACCTAGATGAAGACAAGACACCATGGCAATCCCATGAAGATCCATTGGCTGATGGGACAAGGACAAAGAATCAAGGGCTTAGATCAAAGATAAAGAAACACATCAAGGGAATCAAAGGCTGAGATTGAAGGCTTGGAGAACACTCTCATCCATCTCACAGAAGAAGCACAAGTCCAAGACCTAGAACCTTCTCATTCGTCTATAAATAGTAGCCATTAGGGCAGACAGAATGTAATATGCATTATCTTTTATTGTTAATGTTACTGCTTATTTTAGTTTTTGTAATTTCTCTGTATGTTTGTATGTTCTTTAAAGGTTTTAATGAAGTTAAGTTTTTTATGTTAAAATTCTATTTTTTTGTTAAGGAATTATATGCTTTAAAAATGTTCTAATAAGCTCAATAAGCTTTTATTTAATCTGTTTTACTAAAAGCAATATAAACTGTTAAGTGTTTAAGAAAAGTTTACCAAAAATTCACCCCTAAATACCTCAGCTTATTTTGGAAGAAAAGCCAATTTGGGAAGGGCTTTTATGACCACACCAGCTTATCTATGATAAGCTAGAGCTTGTTGACTAGCTCTTAAGAGCATATCAGTCCTTGTTTAAGCAAAGAACAAAGGTACACTTTCTCTTTTACTTTAGTTAGGTTATTATCTGTTTTGCTTATTACATTTTGCTTATTTGCTTTTCTGCTTGTTTCTGCTTATTTTCTGTTTAATTGTGCTTATTTAGTCTTATATTAGCTTAATGAATTCAGTTTATAGTTTAGTTCAGCTTGTTTTAAGTTTAAATAGATAATGTCCATTTTAGTAGTTAAAATAGCTTATTAGAGTAGCTTATTATTCTGTTCTTAATTATCTTTGATTTTTGCTTATCTGTCATTAATAATCATAGGTCTTTATCTGTTTCATTTATCAGAGCTTATCATAATCTGTTTTAAGCTTTAAAATGATTTTTAAACTTATTAAGGGGTGTTTGGCACAAGCAGTACTAACTTAGTACTGTTTGATTACCTTGTAGCCTTTAAACCAAGTTTGATAAGCTAAAACTTAGCTTTTAAGACAGCTTTAATAAGTTTTCATTAGTTAAAATTTCTTTTTAAAGTTTTATTTGTCCATGCTTAGAATCTGTGGGTCTAAAACTAAATCAAACTGCTTATATTTTGAAGTTGCTTATAAGATGCTTTCAAGGTTCAAATGTTGCCCTATTACTACAAGTCCATGTTTTGAAGTGCATAATGAAATAGATCTTGGAGGATGCTGAACAAGGGGAATTTCATGCTGACGAGTCTTCATAAAAGTGAGTTTTAAGGTTTTGTCTATAAGTTGCTTAAATCTGTGGTTTTAAAACAGATTAGAATAGCTTATTCGATAAGGATTTTGAAAACAGCTTTTAAGTGTTGTTTTTGTGTTGTTTATGGTGTCAAAATGCAGTAGTAACAAGATTTGGTTAAGTGCATTTGCCATTGTGGTTTTAGTCAAAATCTGTCAAGTAGTCTTTCAGTAGTAAAAGTCATTTTTCAATTGCAAAATTAGATAAGATAAAGTACTTTTTAGTCTTTAATTTCTTGCATAAAGTAGTTATAGTATGAATTTAATCTGTTTTAGCTTAATTGTATTTTGAACCTTATTTAGATGCTATTTAGGTTACAATAAGCTCAATTTATCTTTTTTAAGAAAACTAAAAAGTGTGCAATCTGCTTAAAACAGCTTTTTCATTTGGCTTTTTTCATGGCTATATGTATTTCAAACTACTTTTTCTTTGCTGATTCTCGTAGCTTATAGAATAAGCTTGACTTGCATATAAGTCATTAAGCCATAAGGATAGCTAAGGCTTTTAAAATTAGACTTAAAAGTAGCTTGGTTAGCCTTTTAACTGTTTTCTTATGCCTTCCTAGTCTTATTTGCTTTTAGTCCCTTTCAGCTAAGATCTTTGCTTATTTTTGTTTTATCATAGCTTATTAGGTGTAATTTTTTAATATCTGCTTTTTGCTTATTTGCTTTTACTTTGTCTTAATAGTTCTAAAGCAAACATTTACCATTTGTTACTTAGTTTACAAAAAAGTTAAACTGTCACTTTTCTTTTTAGCTATCATTACTATGTTTAAAGATTTGAAAAAAGTTTTCTTTTTAAGTTTGTTATTTTTTGCTATTTGTATAATTTTTTTTTTTAAAAGAAAAAAAATGATGTGTTTTAAATGTTTTTCGTACTGAACTAGAATAAATCTTTGCCGAGTGCACAATTACCCTTTATTTCAATTGGTGAGGTTAAGCCTAATGATTCCGTTTTCATCTATCATACAAAAATCTACCAAAAATATGAGTGTGCCAGTAGTATTATAAACTACAGAACTTGGCCTATACATCATTTCGAGACCTAATTGATTAGCAGGAATAGACTGTTCAAGAAGGAAACACTTAGGAATTAACCCCCAAACAACCTATATGTGTGTGTTTATCGACTTGTTACACTTACTTGTCGACCTCCTATGTAAAACCCCTTGTTGCACTCACTTTTAGTGCAAGATACCCCTAGATCACCCTGTTGAACCTATCCTTGTTTTCAACCCAATTTGTTAAATGTTTTGTTTCACCATTTCGCCTTATCTAACCTTGTAATCTATATTTTCTCTATGTTGAAATCTTTGGCTACTTAACTCCATGGTTCGGGGAAATAGGTTTGGAAATTTTACGCATTCGTGGAAGACCTATCATTGTTGATCTATAAAGACCACATGTATCATCACTTTCGATATTGTTCTTCCCAAGTGGGGGGATATATGCATTGTATTTACCATATGCTATAGGGGTAATAAAAAAAGAGAAAAATATAAACTTTTGTAGCATATGCATGTTGGTTACGTGTTATAAAATAACAAGTTGTTAAAAATATGAAGATGGTGCAACTACAAGCCATATGTTTGCTCAAGATATAAAGATGGTGCAACTATAAGCCATCTGTATGATTGTGAAGGTTGGGCTAGTAGCCCATTATTTTGGATTAGATTCTCGTACTTAGATACTTGGACTTATGGATGGATAGTAGCCGGTTATGACAGCCTTAGATTATTTTAGAATATTTGTTTTATGTATTTTGTTGAACACTAATTAAATGTGTATCCCATATCATATCCCACCCTTTGCTAATAATTCTGACCTTTAGCCTGCTCGAGTTAAGGAAAGAGCAATCACATGTGTCTCGTCCATGGATGTGGCCAAGCATGCCCTTCCCCCCCCCCCCCCCCACACACAACTCCCTCTCCCCCCCCCTTATTTTTGTGTGGTTTTGTCGCCTTTTTTGGATCAGTGGTATCGGAAAGAGTCAATCACCTGTTTAAACCTGTGTCACCCATGTTGCCTTTTAGAGCTGTTTAGACCCTAATTCTAGTTGGTGGAGATTTATATACTCTCCAAGCTTATAATAGAATACATGCTATGACAGTACAGTTGAGTGATCACCTCGAAAAAGAAACACTTAGACTAGTATGAGAGTTGCGTGATTTTGATCCCCTTTTCGTGAGGTGCTCGGCTTTGATGCTTTTTAGCATAAGTAAATTATGAATTCATTTCTCCAAGTTAAATTGGAGAAATATTTTTATAAATTATTCTAACAGTTCTACTTGAGGGCAAGTAGAAGTCAAGTGGGGGGATATTTGATAACATCAAATAGTTAATACTTTTTAGTATCAAAATCCCTATCCAAATGCTTGTAATTATTGTATAAATGCCTGGAAATGCTACTTAATCACTTTATACTTAGTTTACAAGAAGAAAACAAACATTAGAGCAAGAGACGCGAGATTTGGACATGGAAAATTCAAGGCCAGATACGACGTAACCTCCCCGTAGGAGTTACGCCGTAACCAAGATTAATGAAGGAATAAGTCAGCACCTAAGTTACGGCGTAAATGCTCCATGATGCTTACGCCGTAACCAGTATCGTTAAGGAAGGATGACTTATCCTAGTCATTGTTATGGCGTAACATCAACGTTTGAGTTATGCCGTAACACAATTTAAGCCTGGAGCATAGAAGTACACATCGACATGGTTACGACGTAACACATACATAATGGTTATGCTGTAACATATTCGATACTTATAAATAGAGTCCTCATTCGGAACATTCGACATCAACCCCTCCACCACAGTATCAAGGGGCGAACCAAGCTTCCATAACCCAAAAAATACCAACAGAAGTCCAAGGGAGAAGTCACTTCACTTAATTTTGTATTTAATTGTTCATAAACGCATACTGTAAGACTAATGATGATTCAATCCATGATTCCTTTCATTTATTCAATATGTGTTGTTACCATGAGCGGGTAAGCACTTCTAGTGCTGGCCTAGTTATGAATTTACTGTTGTTATGATTGAATGTTATCATGTTTAATTAATGCTTTATTAGATATCCTTATAGTCTGTCATTGATCCTTGAGTTTTGGTAGTGTTGAGGGTGGTTTAGATCCTGTTAGTTTTGTTTATTAGGCAGACTAATTGTACATGGGGTTAGCAGGGTACTAGGGTAGGTTGAAACTTGGTTTAAAAATGCGTGCATCATTGCGCAAATTGCACGCATGATTGCATTGCATTTAAAATTTTGCATCATGGTGCCTAATGCAAGGCCATCCCATATTGCGTTCGCATTATACCGCAAATTTACCGCATTTGTGTAATGCTAGCAACGGTCGCAATTGCCGCAATCTAGAATTTAGGTCATTTTAGTCAAAATTAAACCATATAAAAGATACCCACACATTTAATGGTCTTTTAAAGATGAAACTTTTTAAAAGACATCTAAAACAAACACAATAACAAAAATATAGTATCTTATGTTTTGCTAAGTGTTTTATGTCAAGCTCTGCTTTTGATTTATTTGTTATAAAAATGGATTATTGGCCTAAATTCAATATAGTAACTTATTTTGTAAGTTTATTGCATTTACTTGGTATTTGGTGGAATATACTATGTATAAATATCTTTTGTATTTTTTTTAATACGAAACGCATCGCGTCCAAATTGCGCTCGCATTCGCATCACACATCAAGCAATGGCCTTTGGGACCTTTAGCGCATTGGATCGCAAAACACATTTTTAAACCAAGGGTTGGAATCTATCCCTAGTGTAGGAATTAACCAAATTACCGCCTCTATCGCATTAAACACTTAAAAAGCACATGAACTCTTTCAGAGAGGGTTTATAATCTATCTAGGTTATAGACAAGTCTTTAGGATAGTTGGGGATTAATCACTACAACTTGGATGCCCTACCGACTCGCAAGGGATTCGGGATTGCATGAAGTATAGGGTAGACCTCAAATGCCAATTCGGGTCTGTTGATATTAGAACCACTAATAAAATGATACTTAGACATTTCACAGGAAATACACATCATAACAATAGTAATGAAATAACTAGGTTAGCAAGCCTTTCTCCCTGATCACTTCTAGGTATTGACTTTTTGCAATTTACTTTCCTGTTAAATTTCAAATCAATTCAAAACCATTTTCAAAACGTGACACAATCAAATTAAAACTTGTTAAACTTAGGTCATGGGACGACCTCGGTAGTGCGTGTAGTACGTGTAGACATCGGTAGGTAAGTTTTATAAATTTAAAATTTGCAAATTTAATTTAACCATTAATACGCATCAATTTCTTTTTCATTTCCTTATACTGAGCATCTATTTTTATGGCCATGACATCCATTCTTGCCATAATCTTGGCAGTATCAAAATTGATGATGCCTTCATCGGCGAACGCTATAGTTTTTCGGATAGGAGCTTTGCGTTTTTGGTTCTTAGCCCAGTAAAGTTTAAGTACGACTTTATCTTCGAGAAGTTGGTAGGCTTGATTTGGGGTTTTATATAGAAAGATTCCTCCTGCTGCTGCATTTAGAGCTTCTTGAGTAGTTTCGTCAAGACCATGATAGAAAATTTTGATTATGTTTCCTTTTGTCAGACTGTGCCCATGACAATTTCTGAGTAATTATTTCATGCGAAGCCATGCATCAGTAAGATTTTCACTTTCATTTTGAGAAAATCATTGGATTTCTCTGAGAAGTCGATCGAATAGAGCTGGGGGAAAGAATATGCTTATAAAAGTTGTTCAAAGTTCGTCCTAGGTTTCAATAGTTTCTTCGTCAAGTTCATCTAGCCATGTCTTTGCTTCTCTTGTTAGCCTTAAAATATGTCGACTAATACGGAATTACAATAGATATAATAAGGCGTGACATGTAGGGACTAATAATGACAAGTTAGGTATAACACCCCGTGTTTTGAAAAGTACATAAAACAATTTTTATATCAAAGTATACTCATTAATTATAAAGGGGCTGTTTGGATTTCGTATTTTAAACAGGGGGTTTGACACTTTATAAAAATAATACGACTCATGACGATTCCAAAAAGGTAAGAAACTCGAAAAACGGATTAATAACGAAAAAGATACGATAAAAATACGATTTACGTTAATACCGGGTTTTATAAAACTATTTTTATAAAAGTAATATTCATGACAGAAACTTTTATTTTTGTAAACCTCATAAATCAATAGAACTTTCAATTACGAGAACGTGCTCGAAAGAATCGCTAAAAATGGAGCTATAACGAATAAGATACGACATTTACGAGTTTACGCTAATTGAAACGTAAAAACGAGTTTATAGCTGTTGTGAACAGTAAAATACTATTCATCACAGAATGTTGAAAAATAAAAAATGTAATATTTTGATCACTCGTCTTAGTACGAAAGCGTGGGCATAAGAAACGTCAAAATCGGGCTTAAAACGCAAAAGTTATGCTATATTTACTAAAACGGTAATTATAAACGTTTTTACTTATTAAACACAATTTTACCAAAACAATTAGATGGTGATTGAACTATATAGACCTATATGTGGTATTAGTTAAGCAAAGTGCTATATTACTAGGGAGTTTCATAATGAGGCCTCTTCGGGGTGGCGTATCGACGAGTTGTTGGATTTACGATTTAAAGTGTCCTAGCTCCTCATACGTTCACTACATGACCTCTTAATTATGATAGCCCGAACGATAGTATGATGAGCTATATAGGAATATATGATATTGGTTAATCGAAGTACATGGTACTTATACGACCTTAAATTAAATAGGTTGCATCTGACGATTTGCGTGACGCATTATTTGTGATATACTTGATATTCGCTCACTCAAGGTGAGTTCATAGCCCCACGTTTTACATGCTTTTGTTTTACAAAGTTTTTGGGGTGAGAAACATGCAATGTTTTACAACTGGACACAAGTGGTTAAGTTTCATATTATGATTACGTGTTGCCTAAGTAGCGATAACCCTAGTTGAGCCCATTATCATGAACTGTCAGTTACTGGATTGTGAGCGCGAATGTTATGAATAGATCTATTGGGATTGACATCCCCGTTCGGGTGATTAGCTATCACTGGGCAAACGAACGTATACCATGTCGAACATAGGATGTTGCGGGTTAGAACATCATCACGGGCAATGTAGGCCATTTATATGGTATTCATTTATGTCGAGCTTCAGTGTCATGAGCTTAGGGCAACGTAATTACATTTATATGATGTCTGCATCTGTTGCATTATCATACACTTGGGAAATCTTGTGGTCCTACAATATATGATTTATCAAACCTATGAATTCACCAACATTATTGTTGACGTTTTAAAGCAATGTTTTTCAGGAGGTCAATAAGCACGAGGTGCAAGGGATACATTGGTGGTTTTGATTTGGATATCATGCATTAAAGATTTTGTCGCATTACATTTTATATATCTGTTATGGGCTAGAAATCTTTGTATTTTGAACAAGTGAACAACTAAAGCTTCGGGCTTATGTAACAAATACTTTGTTAAATCCAATGTATCAGTTTTAAATGACTTTTTGGTCGTTCTATGTATATCTTGTGTTGTTGATCATTGAAGTAACACGCCACGGACCCTTATTCCGCTGCAACCCAATTTGGGGGTGTTACAAATAGTCAAACACTCAGGGACTAGATTAGACTATTTAGGATAGTTTTTTATGTTTGGACTATAAATACCCCCTCCATACTTCCATGGACGGGTGAGGATTCATTTTGTATTTTTTTCTCATAAGGTGTGTGTGTGTTCTTTCTCTCTCTAAAACACATACACATCTTTTCCTTTCTTCGAGTGGAGTACTCGGGGAGTGGAGTAGGAACAAAGAGGTGCTTCGTTGCCGAACCACTATAAATCTTGGTGTCTTGGTTTGATCGTTTCTTTCTCTATCTCTTTAGTGTTATTGTTTACTTAGTTCATTATATTAGATATTTTAGTTGTGATTCATATTGTTGATTGATTGACATACAACTCGAATCTAACAATTTTCTAAGCAAAGTTTTAAAACGACAAATTAACCAGTAAACTATTCAACCCCCCTTCTAGTTTCCTACAATTGGTATCAGGAGCAAGGTCACTCAAGATCTTTAAAATATATTGTATTTTAAAGCTTGGATCGATCTATGGATTTCGACAAATATCTAGAAGGGCAATCTATGCAAAGACCACCACTTTTTGAAAGTGATAGTTTTATTTATTGGAAAAATAGATTCGAGACATATGTTAAATCAAAAGATCTAGATCTTTGGCATGTTATTACAAATAGTAATTTTTAACCTATTATTCAAAATCTAGAAACCAAACTTGATGAGTTTGTCCCTTTTGAAAATCAAATCGATGATCTTAAAAGAAGGCTTGCGAAAAACAATGAAGCCAAAATGGTTATTTACAATGCTTTGCCAAGAAAAGAATATGAACGAATTTTCATGTCTATTACGGCAAAATAAATTTGGAAAACTTTGTTAATCACCCATCAAGGTAATAGCCAAGTCAAAGATAATAAGATCGACCTTTTGGTTCAATAATATGAACAATTCGTCATTTCCGAAGACTAATCTATAGATAGTGCATTTGCTAGATTTAATACTATTATCACTAGTCTTAAAGCTCTTGATGAAGGTTATTCTAGTAAGAACTACGTAAGAAGTTTTCTTAGGGCTCTACATCCTAAGTGGAGAACTAAAGTCATGGTAAAAAAAAAAAAAATTGAAGAGTCGAAAAGACTTAACAATCACTTATCTCTTGATGAGCTCATTGGAAACCTCAAAGTCTATGAGTTGATCATCAAGAAAGATTCCGAAATAGTCAAAGCAAAAGTTGAAAGGAAATCTCTTGCTTTAAAGGCTAAGAAAGAATATAGTGATGAAGAGTGTTTGACTTCTGGTAGTGAAGACGAAGAGTACGCCATGGCAATAAGAGACTTTAAGAAGTTCTTAAAGAGAAGAGGTAGATTCGTAAGACAACCTCGGAATAACAAAAAGACCTTTCAAAGAAGCTGAGACGACAAAAACGGCAAAAGTGAAAGGATTGTGCCATAGATGTGAGATCCAAATCATCTTATTGGAGAATGTCCAAAGCCACCGAGAGACAAGAACCAAAGAGCATTCGTTGGAGGTTCTTGGAATGATAGCGGTGAAGAGAATGATGAAAAGATCCAAGACGAGACATGTCTTGTAGCTCAAGCACCAAATGAGGTATGTTCCGAATATTCTTACTTTAGTAATGAAAACTCATCAATTGGTGATTTAGCATTAAGCAATGAATATGATAAATATGCAAATGAGGTTTAAAGATAACACTAAGAACAAAAGGTAAAAGCTATTAGAAATATGTCTAGAAAATAAGCTTATAGAATTAAAAAGTATATATTATCGAAACTCAAGAAAAAAACAGGGAGTTATCTCGGATTGTCAAAGTTACCTACAACTTAAAATTTGAGAATGAAAAGCTCAAAGAAGAATCAACTAGATTAAACAAATTTGAAAAGAGTACACATTGCTTAAATGAAATGTTAAGTAATCAAAAACCCCCTGGTGATAAAATTAGGTTTAGGGGTTTAAATCCATTTTGAAGCATCATCTAGTTAAACAAGGAAATAAAATTTTGTAAAAGCTCAGAAAAAAAAACGTGTTCTGCTGGAGGTCCCCATAATTATGGGTGCCCCCTTAATGTTCAAGGCGGCCCCAAAAATTAAATATGGGACCCGCCACCATCAACGTCATTGGTTATGAGAAGAAGTGTGTCTTTTCAAAATTCATTTAGGTCCTAGACCAAAACAATAACTGTAAACAAGTCAAATTTCCCGTGGCTAGTGACAATGAAGTCAAACAATTTTATAAACCATTGACAAAGCCCAGAGTTGGATTTTCAAAAACCAATTTAGATCAAAAACTCCACACCTAGAAGAGTCATAATAATTATTCTGTCCTAAAAACACCGGCAACCAAAAAGACATGTTGGTCGAGCAAAAGCAAACCTCATGGCTTTCACGAGTAATTGGAACAACTTCCCACGACAAAGTTACATGCCATGGGAAATTGTCCTTCCGTTCTCACACCCTAACGCAATTGCTTCAAATGCAAGGGATTTTGGCACTATCAACAGTTGGACCATGAGATATTTGTGAACCAAATAAGTTTGAGTTATTGTCTTATATAAATAGATATGCCTTGGAGTCGACTTGGAGCCCACAATGGATCAAGGAATAATGGAATGCTCCTAGCACATGACGGGGCAATTGAAAGCTCTTCTCTACTTACAAGGCATACAATGGAGGTAACGTCATTTTAGGTAGTAATCTTTGCGGTAACATCATTGGCAAAGGTACAATTTCTAATGACTCTCTCAAAATAGATAATGTATAACATGTTGATAATTTAGGATTTAACTTGCTAAGTAAAGGATAAATATGTGATAATAAATGTAGAGTAACTTTTTCTGAACATGAAGTTGAAATCACTAAGGACGGTTAAAACCATATTTATAGGTATAGTAAAAAGGCTTTGAATGTGATGAAATTAAGTAAAATAAGCCAAAAGACAAATATGTCTCGCAACGATTGATGAAAACATCACATTATGGCATAGGAGATTGGGTCACACAAGTATGCGTCTCATTCAATCATTATCTTCTAAAGAATAAGTTAGAAACTTACCTAAGCTTAGGTTTGATCAACACTTTTGTGATGCTTGCAAAATTGGCAAACAAGCTCACGTTAGTCACATAGCTAAGGAACATAGTCTCACGACTCGATGCTTAAAACGACTCCACTGGAACTTTTTGTCCATCCGCAGTAACGAGTTACGAGGAAACCGCTACACATTTAGTCATAGTAGATGACTACTCTAGGTATACTTGGACTAGATTTCTTAAGAATAAAACCGAAGCTTTCGATCAATTCGAAATATTTAGTAAGAAAATCCAAAACCAATTAGGTTGTCTAATAGTATCAATAAGAATCGACCACGGTAGAGAATTTAATAACGAAGTGCAGAAATTTTTTTTTTTTGGAGAGTTTTGTAATGCCAATGGTATTACTCATAACTTCTCGGCTCCACGCACTCCTCAATCAAATGGCGTGGTTGAAAGGAAAAATAGGACACTTCAGGAAATGAGTAGAACCATGTTGAACGAGCAATCGTTACCACAAAAGTTTTGGTGTAACGCCGTAGATACTTCAACATACATTCTCAACCGAATTCTAATTAGAGCCATCCTAGGAAAAACACCTTATGAAATCCTGAGAGGTAGGAAACCTACTCTTGACTATTTTAGGGTGTTTGGAAGCAAGTGCTTCATTTTAAACACCAAAGACTACCTTACCAAGTTTGACCCAAAGTCATACGAAGGTGTCTTTTTAGGATACTCGCAAAACAGTAAAGCCTATATCATTCTTAATAAACACACTAGGAAAATCAAAGAATCACTCAACGTGACATTCGATGAAACTCCTCCACCCTCTAAGACATCACCCTTGGTGGATGATGACTTAGATGAAGAAGAAGCTATTAGGGAAAAGAAAAACCTAGAAAATGTTGTTGAGGATGAAACATTAGAGATTGACGAAATAGTCAATATTAAGGAATCTAGGAACCATCCCTTAGAAAATGTTATAGGAAACCTTAACCAACGAACCCTTAGGTCTCAAGCCCAAAACCAAAGTAACTTCTTTTGTTTTATATCAACTATAGAACCTAAGAATGTGAATGAAGCCTTAGGAGATGAAAGTTGGATAGTCACCATGCAAGAAAAATAAATCAATTCATTGCTAACAACGTTTTGGGAGTTAGTTCCACAATCTAGAATATTACAATTATAGGAACTAAGTGGGTGTTTAGGAATAAGTTAGACGAGAACGGTATTGTTTCTCGAAATAAGGCTAGGTTAGTTGCTCAAGGCTACAACCAACAAGAGGGCATCGATTATGATGAAACTTATGCCCCGGTTGCTAGACTTGAATCTATTAGGATATTATTAGCCTATGCTTGCGCCTTAGATTTTAAATTATTCCAAATGGATGTAAAAAGTGCATTCCTGAACGGTTTTATCAATGAGGAGGTATACATGGCACAACCTCCGGGATTCATTGATTTTGAAAAACTGGATCATGTTTATAAATTAAAGAAAGCTTTATATGGTCTTAAACAAGCACCCAAAGCTTGGTATGATAGATTAAAAGCTTTTCTTATTAAACATGAATATAAAATAGGAATGGTAGATAACACTCTTTTTACTAAGAAGAAAAGTTCAAATCTCATCATTGTTCAAATATATGTCGATGACATTATATTTGGTTCGACTTGTCAAGACATGTGTGATGAATTTGCCAAAATCATGCATGACGAGTTCGAGATGAGCATGATGGGTAAACTTAACTTCTTCCTTGGATTACAAATTAAACAAATGGAAGACGATATATTCTTTAATCAATCTAAGTATATTAAAGAAATGCTTAAGAAATTTGGTCTAGAAGATTCTAAACCAATGAAAACTCCCATGTCCTCCGATACTAAACTCACGAAAGATGAAGAGTGTGAGTCGGTAGATAGTACCAAGTATCGAGGCATGATAGGTAGTCTATTATACCTAACGGCAAGTAGGCCCGATATCATGTTTAGTGTCTGCCTTTGTGCCCGCTTTCAAGAGGCTCCCAAAACCTCTCACCTTGAAGCGGTTAAGCGTATCTTCCGATACATTAAAGGCACTACGCACTTAGGATTATGGTATCCTAAGGGGACTGACATAGGAAACCGGGTAGTATATGCCGACTCTATCATGCGGGAGAATAGATGTGGACCGAAAGAGCACTAGCGGTATTTATACGTTCATGGGATGTTGTTTGACATCTTGGTTCTCGAAGAAACAAACTGCCCTTGCTATATCCACTACTGAAGCCGAATACGTAAGCCCCAAAAAGGCATGTTAACAAGCACTATGGATGAAACAAGCTCTCATCGACTACGACATATGACTCAATGATGTTCCCATCATGTGCGACAACAAAGGCGTGATTGACCATAGCAAAAACCCAATGCAAAACTCTCTTACCTAACACATCAAAATATGTCACCACTTTCTTCGTGATAATGTTCAAAAAGGACATATCTCAATCGAAAAAGTGTTGTCCGCCGACAACATCACTGATATTCTTACTAAACCCCTTAAACGTGAATCGTTTAACTATCTACGTCTTAGTTTAGGAATATATGAAAACATTCCTAAATCATATACTCCGCTTCTATTCTTCGTGTCTCAATTCTAGTCCGTGTTCCATTTTGTGTCGTGACAACTTAAATGCGTACGATGAATCTAATACATATGTGTTAGAAAGAGTCAATACTACAGCTGGAAATCCTATCAAGAAGATTCTTCTTAAATTGAATCTATCTGATCACAAGTCAATCCTCACGAATTCGAAGGTTACTCCAACCAAACACGGGCGAATTACAAAGCCATATTCGTTCCCTTGCTTTATTGCTAACTGTTTTATTTCAAGAATATTTAAAGATGGTGATGGAGGTACCTGATTCTAGCTGACTCACAAGATTCATAGCCACATGCTCATACCCAACCGACAAATATAAAGACATCATGAAAGCTCAAGTACATGTTTCAAGACTTCTGCTACTCTGATACCATACGTCCTTCTTGAAGCGACAAAGTGTTAAAGTTAAAGAAATTCAAGAAAGATGCATTATTAAAGCTTTTCAAGATTATCAAATCAAGAAAGGTATGAGCATGTCGGTCCAGAAGTTACAAGTTCACGAGATGGCAAAGTTTACAAGATGGCGAAACGAGATTATACTTGGTTGATGATTTCAAGAAGCTCAAAGATCACATTCATGTCAAGACAAAGGAACAAGCTCACATCAAAAGTCAATGATCACTACATCAAATCACAAGTAAATGATTGAAGATTAAAGACTACGAGCTCAAGACCGAAGTGAAAGCATAGTATGCTAAGTTTAAATTTTTGTAAATTGGAGTGACCTCCCTTAGGGGGAGATTGTTAGAAATACGGAAAAGTATCGGTCACTTCCAATATATGTAGTCATAGCTCGTAGTAACTAGTAATGTTATGTTAGAAAGCTAACCGGGCCAAAGTTACATTGTAAGCCCATATCACAAGCCCATGGCCGGTTAGCTAGGCATATATAAACCCTCTCCATTGCTTGGAGAGGGTGTTGGTTGTTCATTTGTCACATTTTCACTTAAGCTAATATTATCATTTTTCTTTCTCTCTCTAAGTGTTCATCCAACCACCTCTCTCTCTCTAAAACTCTAAGTGAATCATTCCATACTTGTGTTAAGATTATTCTACATTAGTCCTTAAGAAAAATGAGTCTGTGTATGAGGAAGATATAAAACTCTTAAAACGAGAAATCTATTTAAGAGATTTAGATATTACAGAGCTTAAAAGGAAGTTGGAGTTGGCTACAAAAGAAAAAGATGAGTTTCAACTTATAGTACAAAAATTTGAAAATTTATCAAAAAACCTAAGTAAACTTCTAGACAAACAGATAATGGATAAGTATAAAACATGATTAGGGTATAATGATGTCCCACCTCCCTATACTAGGAATTTTATGCCATCAAAATCTGATTTAGTTTATCCTAGTCTAGATGATTTTGTTGATGTGAATGAGTCTGTTAGTAAATCTGTAGTTGAAAAGCCTACTGATGATATAATAAGACAGAGACTTTCTAGAACAAAATGGATGCCCAATTATTTGAGATTAGGTATCTGATAGGATAAAGAAATGTGCCTAAGGATAAAACAGTTAGATGTTTAATAAACCTTAGTTTAGCTAAAGAACTTTTGTTTAAGTCTACAAAGCAAGTAAAATCCCCTAGGAAAACATCAGTTTGATAAAAATAAGCCAAAACACACCTAGTCCAAGAGGGAACAAGATAAACTGAACCAACAGATGTCACAAAATTAGGGAGTGATTATTTTGAGATTTTGCAACAAAAGCTTGTCAAGTGTGTGGTATTTTTGATACATATAAGAAAGATTCAATAACTGGTATAAAGAAAGAGAAGATTTGCAAAACCAGTTTGGACTAATATTTAAAGGGTGGACAAACATAATTTCTCTAAATTAACTCACCCCAGTCCAAAAAGGAACATGGTTCCAAGAACAGTCTTAACTAGGTCTGGCCCAATTTCAGTTAATACTGTTCAATCAAGAACAATAGTGAATAATGCAGGACCCATGAAAAATGTTATTAATAATGCATATTCAACTGCTAAAAGGCCTTTTAACAAAATAACAACAGCTAATAACAGTAATTTCACTAAAAATGTTAATACTGTTAAGGGAACAAGCGTTAATACTGCTAGGCCAAAAGCAGTTATTAGTGTTGTTAAGGGAAACAAGGGAAATGTTGTTAAGGCCTCAGCATGTTGGGTTTGGAGACCAAAGCACAAAATTTTAGATCATGTCTCCAGAAATAATGGTGCATCAATGTCCTTTAAAAGATTTGACTATATTGATGCACAAGGCAGATCCAAGTCAGTAATAGCTTGGGTCCCCAAAAGAAATTAATTTTCCTACCATTATGTGTAGGGCAATTCACAGCAAGATTCAAAGAATAAAGGAGTGATTGACAGTGGATGCTCTAGGCACATGACAGGAAATAGATCATATCTTACAGATTATAAAGAAATTGATGGAAGATTTGTTGCCTTTGGAGGTAATTCTAAAGGAGGGAAAATTACTGGGAAAGGTAAAATAAAAACTGGTAAATTAGATTTTAAAGATGAGTATTTTGTAAAGGAACTAAAGTTTAACCTCTTCAGTGTCTCACAAATGTGTGACAAGAAGAATAATGTTCTTTTTACTGATACTAAATGTGATTGTTCTTCACCCTACTTTAAGTTAACTGATGAAAAGTCAGTTTTGCTAAAGTCCTAGAAAGGATAACAAGGTATAAGTGTTGACTTAAAGAATGTTGTTCCTCAAGGAGGTCTCACTTGTCTCTTTGTAAAAGCCACATCAGATGAATCTAATCTTTGGCATAGAAGGCTTGGACATGTAAATTTCAAAAAAATGATAAACTTGTAAAGGTAAAACCTTGTAAGAGGTTTACCTTCAAAACTTTTTGAAATTAATCAAACATGTGTTGCTTGTCAGAAGGGAAAGCAACACAGAGCTTCTTGTAAGACCAAAACAGTCAGTTTAATCAGCCAACCATTACAAATGTTACACATGGATTTGTTTGGCCCAACATTTGTAAAGAGTTTAATGAAAAAGATGTACTGCCTAGTTGTCACAGATGATTTTAGTAGGTTTAGTTGGGTTTTCTTTTTAGCCACTAAGGATGAAACTAATGAAATCCTTAAAACATTCATAACAGGCATAGAAAATCTAATAGACCTTAGGGTGAAAGTGATTAGATGTGACAATAGGACTGAATTCAAGAATAGGGTCATGAATCAGTTCTGTGAAATGAAGGGTATTAAGAGGGAATTTAGTGTTGCTAGGACTCCATAACAAAATGGAGTAGCTGAAAGGAAAAATAGGACACTAATAGAGGCTGCTAGGACTATTCTAGCTGATATAAAATTGCGAACAACTTTCTAAGCTGAAGCAGTTAATACTGCTTGTTATGTCCAAAATAGGGTGTTAGTTTTCTCAAGCCCATAAAAACAAAAAAACAACAAGACCGCCTTATGAACTCTTTCTAGGTAGAAAACCTTCTTAAGCTTCATGAACCATTTGGGTGTCCCTGATACAACCCTTAAAAACCATAGACACCTAGTTTAAATTAATGGAAAAGGCAGATGAAGGGTTCATTTGTAGGAACTCTACTATAGCAAAGCCATTCAGAGTATTCAACAGTAAAACTAGGATAGTAAAAGAGAACCTGCATGTACAATTTAGTGAAAATACATCTAATGTTGCAGGAAGTGGACCTAATTAGCTTTTTGATATAGATGCACTAACAAATTCTATGAACTATAAGCTATTTGTTGCAGGAAATCAGTCTAATAGTAATGCAGGTACAAAAGCATGTGCTGATACAGGTAAAGCTAGAGTAGAGACAGTACCTGACAAAAATTACATGATGGTACCATTATGGACTCAAGATCCATCATTCTCTTCTAGTCCAAAGGATTCTCCTGATGCTGGATTCAAACCATCAAGGGAGGAGGAAAAGAAGGATGCTGAAGATCCAAGGAATAAAAGTGGAAATCTAACTGAAGGGAAAGATAGTGAGGTTCCAAGTACAAAGGAGCCAAGAATTAATCAAGAGAAGGATGATTATATTAACAGCACTAATAATATTAATACTGCTAGTGATGGAAACAGCACTAACAATGTTAATGCTATTAGTTTAATTATTAATGCTGCTGGCACATAAGTTAATGCTGTTGATCCAAAAACTAGCATTGAACTTCCAAA
Source organism: Tanacetum coccineum (assembly GCA_026074375.1). Classification (NCBI taxonomy): domain Eukaryota; kingdom Viridiplantae; phylum Streptophyta; class Magnoliopsida; order Asterales; family Asteraceae; genus Tanacetum; species Tanacetum coccineum. The sequence continues at coordinate 37,922 of BQNB010007165.1, read as the reverse complement.
TGATCTAAATATGCATGAATTAGAAGATATTGTTTATTCAGATGATGATAAAGATGTTGGTGCAGAGGTTGACATGAACAATTTAGATGCATTTATGCTTGTCAATCCTATTCCAACTACAAGAATACACAAAGATCATCCATTTGAACAAATTATTGAAGACTTGAATTCAGCACCTCAAACAAGAAGAATGACAAAGAATTTGAAAGAACATGGTTTGTTTAGTTCAGTTTAGCAAAGAACAAACCATAAAGACTTTCAAAATTGCTTGTTTGCTTGCTTTTTATCACAAGAAGAACCCAAGAAGGTAATCCAAGCATTGAAGAATCCAAGTTGGATAAAAGCTATGCAGGATAAGCTTCTACAATTCAAATTAAAAAAGGTTTAGACCCTGGTGGATTTACCAAATGGCAAAAGGGCCATAGGCATTAAATGGGTTTACAGGAACAAGAAGGATGAAAGAGGCATTGTGATAAAGAACAAAGCAAGATTGGTTGCTCAAGAGTACACACAAGAAAAAGGGATTGACTATGATGAAGTTTTTACCCCTGTTGCCAGAATTGAAGCAATTAGGCTATTCTTAGCCTATGCCTCATTTAAAGACTTTGTGGCGTACCAGATGGATGTCAAGAGTGTTTTTCTTTATGGTAAGATTGAAGAGGAAGTCTATGTTTGTCAACCACCAAGATTTGAAGATCCAAACTTCCCTGACAGAGTATACAAAGTAGAAAAGGTACTTTATGGATTGCATCAAGCTCCCAGAGCTTGGTATGAGACCTTGTCCACTTATTTGTTAGAAAATGGGTTTCAGATAGGACAGATAGACAAAACTTTGTTTATCAATAAGGACCAAGGTGATATTCTGATAGTACAGGTATGTAGATGATATCATTTTTGGGTCTACAAATAAGAAGTTATGCACAAAGTTTAAGAAGATGATCCATAAGAAGTTTCAGAAGAGTTCAATGGGTGAACTCATACTATTTCTAGGACTGCAAGTGAAGCAGAAGGAAGATGGGATTTTTATAAGCCAAGATAAGTATGTGACTGAGATTTTGAAGAAATTTAGCTTTAGTGATGTCAAAACAGCAAACACACCCATGAAAACCCATAAGCCTTTGCTCAAATATGCAGATGGTGAAGATGTAGATAAACACATGTATAGATCAATGATTGGCTCATTGATATAACTTACTTCTTTAAGACCGGATATAATGTTTGATGTATATGTATGTGCCAGATTCTAAGTTAACCTTAAAGTGTCACATTTTCATACTGTGAAAAGAATTTTTAGATATCTTAAAGGTCAACCAAAATTAGGCCTTGGGTATCCTAAGGATTCACCTTTTGATTTGGTGGCATATACTGACAGTGACTATACAGGAGAAAGCTTAGATAGGAAGTCCACAATATGAGGTTCTCAATTCCTAGGGTGTAGATTAATTTTATGGCAGTGCAAGAAGCATACTGTGGTTGCTAATTCCACAACAGAGGCTGAATATGTAGCTGCTTCAAGTTGCTGTAGCCAAGTGCTTTGGATTCAAAATCAATTGCTGGATTATGGGTATAACTTTATGCATACAAAGATCTATATTGATAATGAGAGTACTATATGCATAGTTCCTGTTTTTTATTCAAAAAAAATCACATTGAGATTAGACATCACTTTATCAGAGATTCTAATAAAAAGAAGCTAATTTAAATGATCAAGATTCATACTGATAAGAATGTTGCATATTTGCTTACAAAAGCATTTGATGTAAGTAGATTTCAATATCTAATTGCTAGTATTGGAATGTTAAATCTTTAAAGTCCTGATTAAGAAAATGATGAAGAAAAAGAATAGAGAGAATTAGTAAGATTAAAAACAGAAAGAGAGATGTGTGATAAAAATAGACAGGGTGATTTAGTGAGAAAAAGAATTGAGAGAAGTTGTGAGTTGAAAAACAAAAAGAGAGATGTGTGACAAAAACAGACAGAGAGAATTGTGAGCTAAAAAGAATTGAGAGAAATCAAAAACAGACAGAGAGAATTATGAGCTAAAAGAATTAAGAGAGAATTAGAAAGGAATTGGAGTTAATGATGGTGATTCAAAGTTAATGCTGCTAAGCATAAACTTACTACTGTTTTTCATTCAATCATTTAATCGATTTCAATCTTTCATATACTCTCTAATCATAAACCCTAACTTAATTTCATCATTTATTATCAAAACCCATCACAATGTCTGCTTTAAAGTTTGTTGATTCACACAACATGGTCGCGTTCTTAGCTAAACCCACTGAAAGTGAAGGGTTTGAGCAAATTGTGGATTTCTTGAATACGAATCCTATCAAATATGCGTTAACGGCTAATCCTACAATCTATACTTCATGTATTGAGCAGTTTTGGGCTACTGCAAAGGTGAAAACTATTAATGGAGACGTTCAGTTGCACGCCCTAATGGATAAGAAGAAGGTGATCATCACTAAATCTATAATAAGGATAGATCTTCAACTGGAAGATGCTGAAGGTACTGATTGTCTACTCAATGGCACTATTTTTGAGCAGCTTACACATATGGGGCATGAAAAACTTTCTCAGAAGCTTACATTTTACAAGGCTTTCTTTTCTCCTCAATGGAAGTTTTTTATTCATACTATTCTGCAATGCCTAAGTGCTAAGTCTACTACATGGAACGAATTTAGTAGCACTATGGCCTCTACAATAATCTGCTTAGCCACAAACCAAAAATTCAACTTCTCTAAGTATATCTTTGAAAGTATGGTGAAGAATGTAGATAGCAGTGTTAAGTTTCTAATGTATCTAAAGTTTGTGCAAGTCTTTCTGGATAAACAAGTTGGTGATATGTCTACTCATGATAAAATTTTTGTTACACCCTCTCACACAAAGAAGGTATTTGGTAATATGAAAAGGGTTGGGAAAGGATTCTCTAGAACAGTTACACCCTTATTTCCAACCATGATGGTTCAAGCTCAAAAAGAAATGGGTAAAGGTTCAGCTATGCCAACTGATCCCCATCACACACCCGTCATTCAACCATCAACATCACAACCTCAAAAGAAAAAATCTAGGAGAAAATAGAGAAAAGACACTGAGATTCCTCAATCCAATGGTCCTACAGAGCCTATAGCAGATGAGGCTGTCACTGAGGAAAATGTACCTACACAGTCTAATGACCCACCTCTCTCAAGAGTTAACACACTTGGAAGTAGGGAGAACAGATTGACACTTAAGGAATTGATGGACCTTTGTACCAAACTGTCTGATAGAGTTCTTGACTTAGAGATAACAAAGACTACTCAAGCAAAGGAGATTGCTAGTTTGAAGAAGAGAGTCAATAAGCTAGAAAGGAAAAGGAATTCAAAAACTCCAGGGATGAAAAGATTATTCAAGATTAGTAGATCTGCACAAGTTGTTTCCTCTGAAGATGAAGGTTTGGGTGATCAGGAGGATGCATCCAAACATGGGAGGAAAATTACTGACATTGACCAACATGCAGAAGTTACATTAGTTGATGAAACTCAGGGGAGGTATGATGATGCTCAAATGTTTGATATAGATGTTTTTAATGGTGAAGAAGTGTTTGTTGCAGAGCAAAGTGAAAAAGTTGTTGAAGAAATAGTTAGTGATGCTGCAACAATTACTACTAAAGTTGATCTCACTTTGGCTCAAGCATTGGTTGAATTGAGGAGTGCAAAACCTAAGGTTGTGGTACAAGAGCCAGTGCAAAGTACAACTATAACAACACCCTCAACAATACCCAAAGCTAAAAGCATTACTTTTAGAAACCCTAGTGAATCTACAACAAGAACAACACTAACACCAATACCTTCAAACATCAAGGATAAAGGCAAAGCTAAGATGATTGAACCTGAGAAGCCTTTGAAGATGAAAGAACAAATAAGACTTGATGAAGAACTTGCTTTCAAGCTACAAGCTGAAGAAGACGAACAAGCAAGACTTGTAAGAGAGAAGGCTGAAGAAGTTGAAGAAGCCAACATTTCATGGGATAATGTGCAAGCAATGATAGAGGCTGATAGGTTATTGGCTGAGAGATTGCAAGCAAGAGAGCAAGAAAAATTGACAGATGAAGAGAAGGCAAGATTGTTTGTAGAACTCTTGGAGAAGAGAAAGAAACACTTTGCAGCATTAAGAGCTCAAGAAAAGAGGAACAAGCCACCAACTAAAGCACAAAAGAAAAGTACAATGTCAACTTATCTGAAACACATGGCTGGTTACAAGCAAAGTCAATTGAAGAACAAGTCATTTGCAGAAATTCAGAAGTTATTTGATAAAGCCATGACAAGGGTAAACATGTTTGTTGATATGGATACTGAGTTGGTGAAAGAGAGCTCAAAGAAAGCTGAAGCAGAGATGGCACAAGAAAGTAGTTCTAAGAGAGCAGGAGAAGAGCTAGAACAAGAGGTAGCAAAGAAACAGAAAATGGAAGATGATAAAGAGAAAGAAGATCTTAAACAATGCTTTGAGATTGTCCAAGATGATGAAGTGGCAATTGATGCTATACCTCTAGCTACCAAGCCTGCACCCATTGTAAATTTCCAGATTCATAGAAAAGGAAGGAATGGCTATTATGAAATAATGAGAGCTGATGGAAGTGCCAAGACATACTTATTGTTTAGTCAACTGCTCAAAGAGTTTGACAGAGAAGACTTGGAAAATCTATGGAAGTTGGTTAAAGCTAAGCATGGGAATACAAGGCCAGAAGAAGGCTATGAAAGAGTGCTATGGGGTGATCTAAAGACTATGTTTGAACATCATGTAGAAGATCTAATATGGAGGAATTTACAAGGAAAGAAAGTATTGCTTTGGAGGCTATATGATTCCTGTGGAATACACTTTGTGAGGTTTGAAGATATGCATGTCTATATGCTAGTTGAGAAGAGATATCCCCTTACACCTGCAACAATCACTGATATGCTAAATAAGAAGCTGCAAGCTGACTATTGGAATGAAATGTGTTATCAGCTTCTTAAGCTTATGACAAAACAACTCAAGAAACAAGAAACAATGAAGTTTTGGAAGCATCCTCCATGTGATTGATACTTTTTAATGAAGAATCTGATGAATTTGAAGAATAAAAATCAGTTAGGGAGGATTGTTGGGATTAAAAGCCTTTTGATGCTGTTTGGAAGTTACTACTGCTAAATGGAAATTAAGAATGTTAAGGTATTAGTTATTGCTGCTAAGTATAAATTAGTGTTGTTAGTAATCTTAATAAAAAATATGCTAAGTAGTTAGTACTGGTAGTTACTACTGCTAGTGTAAGTTACTATTGCTAGTGTATATTAGTACTGCTAATTACTACTGCTAGTGTAAGTTACCACTTCTAGTATGTGTTACTACTGCTAGTGTAACTTAGTACTGCTGATGAAGATTGAAGAAAACTTTCTAAGTAGTTAATGCTGCTTGTACACAGTTAGTGTTGCTGGTATAAAAGTTACTACTGTTGGTGTGAAAGTTACAACTGCTTGAAGATTACAACTGTTGGAAGAGTTTATGCTGACAAAGAAGAGATCAAAGACTTATCAGAGAAAAGATAAAGATTGCTTATGTGATAAGTATAAGATATTTTTATAAAAGATACGTATAAGTTATTTGTTTAGAATATCATGATAACTTAGGAAAATATTGTAAGCCAGTTAGGACTCCTTGATGTATAAAATGAGGTCATAGGGCATAGAGTTAGATATCTAGAAATCGTTTTATTTTGATATCGATATAGCTTCAAGGTTTTGTAACCCTAACACTATTAAGAGTGTTAGTATTATATTGAGGCTGAAAGTTTGGTAAACTGTTTATTATTGATCTTATTTATTATTGTTTCATTAAAATTCTTCTTAGTATCATTGACTAGATTCCGCATAGTCTTTGATATTCACAATCAAAGTTTCTATCATAGTTGTTTTGAATTTATTCAATACAACTTAGGCTTATACAAGCTAAGCAAGATCTATTCTATTGGGATCAACATTTCGAGAATTTATGACCATTAAGGGGCTCGAGATCCTCAGTGTCGGGGTACCTCGTGATTTTTTTGATCTTCTTCCATCCTTATTTCTTCCTTTAATTTCACTATAACCTCCAAAGAGAGTTCCATGAAATCACTTCCAATAACACTCATGTATTCTTCGAGTTGCTTAACTTTCTCTTCTTGATCGAATATGAAATTCATCACGAGATCTTGGAAAGCCTCCCAGCGGGATGTTTTTGGTGGTAGTTGGGGCATTATGTCGCTCGTCATCCCGCAGACGTCTTTACTCCTTCCCATTAGTGAGATTGCGTTTTTCATGAGCATATCAACCTTACACTCCATGACTCCTAATAATTGTTCAATGTTGGGGTTTTTGTAGTCAAGGCTCTCTTCTTCTGGGAAGACGGGGTCGTTCCATCCTTCGTCCTCATATCGAGCCAACTCCTTGATGGTGGCCCAGGCTTTTTTGCACTTATTTTCCTTAGTCGGCCTTCGGCGGCGTAGTCCACGGTTCTTTTCAGGGTGTGACCAATGCGGTCGTAAAATATTTGCACTTGGAGCCAGAGATCAATTCCATGGTGAGGGACTTTTTGGAGTAAGTCTTTGAAACGAGTCCATGCTTTAGAAAGAAACTCTCCTTGATGTTGTTGGAACATAAGGATGTCATTGCAGAGTTTTGCAGTCCTTCCTGATGGAAAGAATTGAGCAAGGAAACGAGTAGTAAGATCCTCCCACGTGGAGATGGATCATGCTGAAAGACGTTCAAGCCAATTGCTAGCTTGATCGTGAAGGGAAAATCGAAATAAACGCAGATGCATTCTTTCCCTATTTGCAACATTAAGGTCAAGTGAGTCCACAAGTTTTAAGAAATCCTTAAGATGTTGGTCTGGATCCTCGGACCGAAGTCCATGGAATGAGCATCCGTTTTGCACCAACCGAATGGTGTTGGATCAAAGAGGCACCACATTGTTCCCTTTGGGGAGCTCAATGGTGTTCCTATAGCCCTCGTGGCTAGGTTTGGAGTAATCTCTAATATTACGGATAGGAATTTCGTCTCCCATGGAGGTCAACGAAAATGATTTACGAAACAAATAACACAAAGAAAAGATAGAGTATAAGAAAGCTAATATACTAAAAATAATGATCTCACTTGAAAGGATTCAAGCGAGTAGACCTAAGTTAAACAATGGTCAAAACCTAACTATTCCCCATGCAGCGAAGCCAAAAACTTGATGCGGTTGTCGTTAGACTTCAACAAGAAGTTTTACAACTCCCTAGGCAGTGCACCTAATCGTTGTAGTGTAGTATAGGGAAGACTCAGGGGTTGTTATTGTTCTCTAGGGGAATAGATTGGTAAGGCTTGATTAAGATCTAACATAGGTTTATGGGGCTGAGAGAAAATTCTTTTTGTATTTTATTTTATAGAAAGCAGGTAAAATCATAGTTTTGAGAGGTTGGTTTTTTAACTAATTAAGCTAAATATAATCTAATCTACTGGTGATAACTTTATGATAAAAAATATGTATTTACTTAATTATGTACTACTCCAAATATTGATTCTCCTAATCATGTTGCTTTGTCACACTTGTGATGAACTGTGTAAGTATTTTCTAAGTCATGAACGAATTACATGAACCCGCCGTCTATTTAATATTTCGTTAAGGCAACGCACAAGTAAGGTAGTATGAAGACTATTACAAGGCCCCTAAGAGTATTTAAATGCAATTAAAATATCTTAAGAGGGATCAACCATATTAGGGGTAAGGTAGTATGAAGACTGTTACCGATGGTATCCTTTCTACACACTCGCGTTTCCCTAGACGTCTATGCCAATTTAATATCTTATGGCTAGTTTTCTAAAGCCTAACGTGCACATCCATCACAAGAAGCAACATTAAAAGGATCTACAATCTAAGTTTCATACAATCATAAGTAAATATAAAGGAGGGTTTAGCCTAGCATGTTATAAAGAAAGCAAGAACATAAATCAATCAAACAACACATAGACATATTGAATGATTAAAGATAAACAATCTTACTTGATTAAAACATGGATTAAGGTCAGTTACAATAAGGTTTTAAGGCCCTAAAGACGACCTAAAAGCTATTAGAATGATTAGGGTTCGTCTCCCAAAAGTTATACAAAGTTACACACTAAAAACCCTAAAATCGGTTTTGTATATATAGGAAAAACGACGCGACGGCATCGCTTTGAAGCCATGATGCCATCGCCAGGTCGATGGTTCTAGATCCACTTTAAGGAGACTACGCTCTGACGCCGTTACAAAATCCTCGACGCCGTCACTTTGAAAATCACGACGCCTTCGCTTATACTTGCGACGCCGTCTCCACGCTCTGTATGCGTGGTTCTTCAAGATACTTGGTGTAGAGCCGTAGTCTTGTCCGTTTCTTCTCCAAATGAGCCCAAGTCACGTGTATTTCCTCCAAATGTCATCCAAGTGCTAAAAACCCTGAAAACAAATGATAAGCGCATAATCTAGGCATATTTACATGATTTTGGGGGTTAAATTACCCCAAAATAGTGTATAAAATGACACCTCATCAATAAGTTGCAAAATGCACTTTTGCTTACTGTTATATGGGAGATCAAGTCGAAAAATGCGTCAACTTATCTTATTAAATGTACTAACCTATACTATCAAGTTCTGTTAATATCATTTAAGATTCAAGTGTTGAAAAGATACATACCCCGTGATTCATTCTGGTTATCAAAGTGTTCATTAGTTGACGTATCCATCTAAGAGTAATTTGCATCGTTTCTTTCGTTAGTTGAGTGCCCATTCGACTGACTTTGTGCGTTGTTATGTTGCTGCTCGTTTTCAGCTTCAGTAGAAATCATACACAGTCTCGTGCGCCTAGCCATGCTGGAGTATACAAGAAATCAAAAAATCAAACAATAAGAGTTACAATATATCATAATATGCATATATTAGTTACTCTAAGACATGAGCTTAATAAACAAAAACATACAGAACACATTTGGCAGAATATTTATTTGCAGCAGAACTAGAAAGGGGTGTTTGGCATAACCATTAAACACATTAAAAAGACACATAACCATTAGGCTAATGCTAATTTCAAAAGTTTCTGTTTTTTAATTGTTTATCCCACTTTGTGATGATGTCGTCGAGCATTCACCATGAAGATTCCATTCCGAGTAACCTTTCTGGAATCCCCAACACACTAGGTGATAAAACACATCATCTCTTCTGCAAAGGAAAATGTTTACACAACATGAACACGGACACAATATATTCCCTTCACTATTTGACGACCACTCAAACGCAAAATCTAGAAAAATTTCTACATCACTCACTAAAGATCTACTTGACCTTCGCCATGATTTGGTCATTACTAAATTACCTAATGTAAACTACACCAAACAAATTAGTGAATGGATTCTTATTTGTTTTAAAGGAAACAATTTTGACTAACACCAAAAGTACTAATCAGAAACTCATTTGACCACATTTTCAAATATCATATCAGAACCTAACTAAGAATGTTTAATTTTTCTTATTTTGGGTGTTTAAATCACATAATTGTGACTTGTGTATAACAAGTTTATGCAAACTACACTTGAATGCAAAGACAACACAAAACCTAACTACTAACAACATAAGAAAGCAAATGATACAATCGACGCTAACTCAACAATGAGAACTTTAAAAACCATAAAATTATTCAAAACCCAATTTCGTGTGTTACACAATATTATTGCACTAGTAATAATCAAAGAATAAAAATATTAACAATCAAATTGAATCATGATCTGTATCAAACAAAAAGTAGACAAAAATTTATATTCTATTACCTGACCAAAAAGATGAAGATGATGATTGATAGAAATGATCTCTTATTGAGATAGCTATGAGTTGTAAATGAGAGGTGGGGGCTGGAGATTAGGAACAGTTATTGAGAATTAGAATTAATTTAGGGATACATACACCTAACAATTGGGGGGAATTAAAAATAAATAAAAGGTCGCTCAATTTTAATTTATTTGAGTGAAAAGGCCGGGCGATTTTAAGTGATTTTAAGTCCGTACTTAGTGACATATATAAAAAAAATAAAAGAGACTAATAGATTTTAATGGCGTAATATACGGGTGTATCACAAATTACATAGACTTTTAATAACATTCCTATTTTTGTGCCACAAATATCGTATACAATGGTGACACAAACTATAAAGTGCCACTAAAGCTATAAAAAAATTAGTGGCACATAAAATATGTCACTAAAAACGCAATATAGTGACACATGTATATATGTCATTAAAAACGTGTGCCAATAAATGGCATTTTTTTGTAGTGTAAGTACGCCGCACATTTTATAATGTGCGCCGCACTTCGACCCCTTCTCAGCCTATAAATAGAGACGAATTTCACACCATTTGAAGCATTCCACACACAATCAATCAACAAACAATTCTCTCTCAAACATCATGAGTTGAAGATCAAAATCCATTAAGAACGAAGAACAAACACCTTAGTATTTAGTAAATAAAGATCTAAGTAAGATCTGATACTTGTAACGGGTGGAGTTTGATCCATTTTCCTACCCAAGCATAGTATGTTTCTTGTTTCTCTACTTTATTTTGTTATGAACTTCATAGCCATGAGAGGCTAAATCTCTCATGACTACTCGGTGAAGTTAATATAATGAACAAGCGTTTGGTATAATTGCGATCTTGTTAATTTTAAGCTTATGTTGAAATCCTATCGTGTCTTATCTTATCAACTTTGATTGTATGCATATAACGGTATAGGTCGAAAGACCCGTTGTATGTTATATGGTTTTAAAGATTTGTGTGCGGTCTTTATCGTTTGGTTGGCGAAATCCGCTTACGTTATTTGATAAACAAAATAGATCTGATATAATAGTAACTAGATTATTTGAGTGACACATTTGATCGAGTTAACTAAATATAAGTCTTAAGTTAAACAAGTTAATTTGTGAAAACGTTTTTTGACGAGAAAACCTTTTTATAAGTTAATCAACCTCAAATCTGAGATCGTAATCATCACCATTGCTTAGGAATTATATGAAACTATCTGAGTAGTCATCCTTCTCATTATTGAATCCAACTCAGTCTATTCCAAAATTGTTAAAGTTTATTTTAACTACGATTATTCAAACACAAATCAAATCCCTATGGACGACCTGGTCTTACCTGAAATATTATACTACATACGTGGGTTATACTTTACCCGTGTGTTTCCATCTAATAACCGATAATTCTAGTCTTATAAATTTAAAGCTTTTGAAACACATCAAATTTTTTGGCGCCGTTGTCGGGGATTTAAAAGTTGTGATGTAATCTTCTCTTAAAATAATTTTTAACCACTCTCTCTTTTTCAAAATTGTCGTACAGTTTTTTGGCAAACTGAACCAAACCAAAAAAAATATTATTCCCTTGGACGCATACACGTGCTTCCAACTCTGAACTTGTCAAACCTTTACCTAAACCTGAACGCACCTTGAATCGAAGACTTCGTCGACGAAACAGGAGAGTTCTATTCGAACAAAGAAACGAACCACCCGAACATCCAAAAGTTGTTTACGCTTCGATTCTTGACATCAACTATTTTCTTCACTTTCTAGATACTCTTCAAAACTACAATCCCATGGATGATGAACCAATGTGGGCTGCCGACCGTGTTGTCGCTCCGACTCCCGGTTCCGCAATCACCATCCCTAAAACCATAAACAAATTTTCCATTAAGGGTAACCACTTGACTCTCGTCAAAGGAAACCAAATCTATGGTAGAATTAAAACCGATCCACACAAACACGTTCATGAATTCCTCGAAATATGTTATATGTTTAAATACAGAGACACCAAAAATGAAGCCATCCGCCTAACGATGTTTCCCCTATTACTCACGGGTGAAGAAAAACATGGTTGGATAAACTCAACGAAGGAACCATTGAAAATTGGGATGAACTTCGCACTGCCTTTATTAGCCGATTCTTTCCCCCAGCTTTATTCGATCGACTCCTCGGAGAAATCCGAGCCTTTTCTCAAAATGAAAACGAAACTCTAACCGATGCTTGACTTCGTATGAAGGAAATGCTCAGAAACTGCCATGGTCACAATCTGTCCAAAGGTAACATCATCAAAATCTTTTATCACGGCCTTAACAAAACTACCCAAGAAACTCTTAATGCTGCGGCGGGTGGTATTTTCTTTTATAAGACACCAAATCAAGTTTATCAACTTCTTGAAGACAAAGTATTACTCAAGCTCGATTGGGCTAAGAACCAAAAATCTAAACCATCTCTCAAAAGAACTATCGCTTTCGCCGATGAAGGCCCCAGTAACTTCAATACTAACAAAATTATGACCCGCATGAATGTCATGACCATGAAAATGGATGCTCAGTACAAAGAACTCCAATATCCTCCATTTAAACCAACCCCTGATCATAACGATGATGACACACCCATGTCTCATGAGGAATAAGCAAAATTCATGCAAACTTTTCGTAGGACACGTTTTTACAATGATTACCGCGACCGTGACTCGAATCGCGATAATTGGCGTTCTAGCAGACGGAATGATTACAATCGAGATAACTATCGATCAAACACCGATGACAAACCCTATGATGTTCAAAGACAATTAAGCAATTTCATGAAAGCTCAACAATCAACAAATGCTTTTGTCAAAGATACTTTCATGGAACTCAAAACCTAACTCAAAGCAACTACAAAAAATAATCAAGTCTCAATCTAAAATCTAGAAGCTAAATTCAACAGGCTTGCTGACAAGCAACCTGCTCGACCTTCTGGATCTCTTCCCAGTAACACTCAACCAAACCCTCGAGGTAACTCATCTAAACCTTACTAACCACCGCAAGCTTGAAATGAGCATGTGAATGTCGTATTTACACGAAGTGGTAAATCCTATGACCCGCCAGTCAACCCAAACAATCAACAAAATGATTCTGAAACTCCTATCAATTTCTATTGTAAAGATAAAGATGAGGAATATACACCGCAACCTAAATCTAAAACTCCCAAACCAGTTAAAGAAACCCCGATACCCAAACCTTACAAACAAAAAGTTTCATATCCCCAACGCCTTAGAAAAGAGAAAATGGAAGCCCATTATGGAAAATTCCTCGACATGATTCGAGCCGTTCAGATCAACGTACCTCTTGTCAATGTTTTAGCTGGAATGACAAACTATGGCAAATTTCTCAAGGAACTCGCAAGTAACAAACATAAACTCGAACATATTTCAGCCGCTTTCTTGAGCGATGAAAGTTCTGCTATGTTCCAAAATAATGTTCCACCTAAACTTGGAGACCCTGGAAGTTTTCTTATTCTGTGTAACTTCAATAAAGCTTTCTCTTGTAATGCTTTAGCCGACCTTGGTGCTAGCATTAATCTCATGTCGTATTCCCTATATGCTAAATTATCTCTCGAAACTGTCAAACCCACTAAAAATGAGTGTAAGATTAGCCGACCGATCATTCCAATACCCTATTGAAATAGCTAAAAATATGCTCGTTGAAGTTGGTAAATTCACATTTCCTATGGATTTCGTTATTCTTGAAATGGAAGAAGACAGTAAAGTTCCCCTTATCTTAGGAAGACCTTTTCTTCACACTGTTGATGCAGTAATTCGAGTTAAACAGAAACAACTCAATCTCGGAGTTGGGACTAAACGAATGATCCTTCACATTGATTCTGCGATGAAACATTCTTATTCAAACGATGATACATGTTTTAGTATTGACGTTATTGACGAAATCTTAGAAGAAGATTTCGATGCTCTTCTCGATGAGGGAAGTGAAATCCTACATTCCATCAAAGGAACCATCCTAGAAGAAAAACTCTTTGCTGAATTCGATGAATTCACGGCAATGACCGCCGATGAAAACTCTGAATCTGAATCCGATAAAAAAGAACCAAAATTTGAAAAAATCACTTTTAATACTGATTATAAAATCAAAACATCTCTCAAAGAACCTCCTTCGGATCTTGAACTCAAACCTCTTCCTGATAACTTGGAATATGTATTCTTGGAATAACCTTCTTTTCTTCCAGTGATCATATCATATCAACATTCTGAACAAAATAAAAAACAAGTTAGTAACCGTTCTTAAAAGATATGAGCAAGCCTTTGCTTGGAAAACAACAAACATTCCTGGGATCTGCCCATCATTCTGTAAACATAAAATACAACTCCTAGATGACAAAAAGCCAGTTGTTTAAAAACAAAGAAGATTAAATCCAAACATGCAAGAAGTTGTCAAAAAATAAATCATGAAACTCCTCGATACTGGTATTATTTGTCCAATTGCTGATAGTCTTTGGGTAAGCCCCATTAACTGTATACCAAAGAAAGGCGGTATTACAGTTGTCACTAACGAAAAAGATAAACTTGTCCCAACAAGAACCGTTACGGGTTGACGAGTATGCATTGATTATCGTAAACTCAATGAAGCAACTACGAAGGACCACTATCCGTTGCCTTTCATGGATCAAATGTTAGAAAGACTCGCAGGAAAAAATACTTTTGTTTCCTCGACGGTTTTTCTGGATACTTTTAAATACCAATCGATCCCATGGACCAAGAAAAAACAACATTCACGCGCCCTTTCGGTACATACGCTTACAGGCGAATGCCTTTCGATTTATGTAATGCTCCCTCTACTTTCCAAAGGTGCATGTTGGCTATATTTCATGACATGATCGAAGAATCTGTAGAAGTGTTCATGGACGACTTCTCTGTCTTTGGAAACTCTTTCGATAACTGTCTCAACAACCTCGATAGAATGCTTCAACGTTGCAAGGATGCAAACTTGTCCTTAACTGGGAAAATGTCACTTTATGGTTAAAGAAGGAATTTTTCTTGGACACAAAGTGTCCGGTGCAGGCCTTGAAGTTGACAAAGCCAAAATTAACGTAATCTCTAAAATTCCACTCCCTACTAATGTAAAAGGCATTAGAAGTTTTCTAGGACATGCCGGTTTTTACCGACGACTCATTGAAGATTTCTCAAAAAATTTCCGTCCTTTAACCAGATTGCTTGAAAAAGATACTCCGTTTGAATTCGATGACGAATGTCACAATGCATTTAAATTGTTAAAAGAGAAACTCACATGTGCTCCTGTGATTATGAGCCCAAACTGGAATCTTCCATTTGAACTTATGTGTTATGCAAGTGATTTCACAGTTGGAGCAGTCTTAGGTCAAAAAGATGGTAAAAACTTTCACCTCATATATTTTGCAAGCAAAACTCTCAATGCAGCTCAGCAAAATTATACTATTACTGAAAAAGAACTAATGGCTGTAGTCTTTGCATTCGATAAATTTTGATCCTATCTGGTATTATCCAAGACGATTGTGTATACCGATCACTCAACTCTTAGGCACTTATTCAAGAAACAAGATGCTAAGCCACGTATTATTCTTTGGATGCTGCTCTTGCAAGAATTTGATATCGAAATAAAAGACAAAAAAGGTACAGAAAATGTTGCCGCCGACTACCTATCTCGGTTTAAGAATGACGAGACAAGTGATGACAGTGAAGTCGACGATAACTTTCCTGGAGAAACTTTTATGAAAATAAGCACCAAAGAGGAACCATGGTTTGTAGATTTTGCAAACTATTTGGTAAGTGAAATTATACCTAAAGGGATGACGTACCAACAAAAGAACAAATTTTTCTCTGACCTCAAAAACTACTTTTGGGAGGAACCATACCTTTTCAAAGTATGTTCCGACGATATGATCAGACAATGTATCTCAGGACCAGAAACTCATACCATTTTAGATCAATGTCACCACGGACCTACCGATGGACATTATGGACCAAACACTACCGCTAAAAAAGTCCTAGACTCAGGCTTTTACTGGCCAACAATCATCAAAGAAGCTCTTGTCAAAAGACAGGAAATATATCCAAACATGATGAGATGCCCTTAAATAGCATTCAAGTATGCGAAATTTTCGACATATGGGATATCGATTTTATGGGACCCTTCCCGAATCATACAAATTCGAATATATCTTAGTTGTTGTTGATTATGTATCTAAATGGGCCGAAGCTCAAGCCTTACCAACAAACGATGCCAGAGTTGTTATCTCCTTCCTGAAGAAACTATTCTGTCGATTTGGAATGCCCAAAGCTCTCATAAGCGACCGAGGTACTCATTTTTGCAATAAGATAATGGAAAAAACAATGAAAAGATATGGAGTTAACCATCATTTTTCTACATCATCCTCAAACGAGTGGTAAAGTTGAAAATACAAACAGAGCTCTTAAAAGAATTATTGAAAAAACTATGAAAGATAATCCCGCTATCTGGTCAAGAAAACTCGATGATGCTCTGTGGGCTTTTCGTACTGCTTTCAAAACACCTACCGGTACTACACCATACAAGCTTATATATGGAAAAAACTGCCATTTATCGTTTGAAATCGAACACCGTGCATACTAGGCACTGAAAAACTGTAATCCTGATCTCATTGCCGCTGGTGAGAAAAGAATATTTCAGTTGCACGAGGTGGACGAACTTAGACATCAAGCTTATGAAAATTCTCGTCTACATAAAGCAAGAACCAAAGTCTGGCATGACAGAAAACTTAAAATGAGAAAAGAATTCAAAAATGGAAACAAAGTGTTGCTATTTCATTCTAAGTATAAATTCAAACAACCCAAACCCATATCTCGTTGGCCAAGACCATACGTAGTAAAACACCAATATCCATCTGGGTATGTTGAACTATATGGAAAAGATGGAAAAACGTTCATTGTTAACGGCCATCGACTGAAGCTATATCATGAAGAAGAATGTTATAATGACCAAAGGGAAGCAGTCACTCCCTTCTTTCCAAAAGAATGAACTCCTGAAGTACGAGTCTAGCTAATGACTCTCTTAAAAATTAAGCGCTTCTCAGGAGGCAACCCCTGCTTTATTTAAGTGTGAAGGAGTCCGCCCTCCTCTGTTTTATCTTCTAAAAAAATATTTTCTTTTTTGTGTTTACTTTTACAGGTAATATAGATTAGACCTGAAAAATTATGGCGTTTGCTCAAGGATAACTCTCTCGCAACTACATTTCTCTATGCCCCGAGAAGTACCGTTTTCCCTTAATTTTCCTTATTTCTTATATTTATCAATTCTCACATTGAGGGCAATGTTCAACTTAAGTGTGAAGGGGAGCCAAATAGGAAAAATTAAAATTAATCATATCCCTCCATGTTTGCCCTCCAATCTGGCCAAATTTTCAACTGATATTTTATGAAAAATCTTTAAAAACTAATATATATGCTTTTCTTTCCGAAACAAAAAAAATGTATACTCTTAGTAAGGCAAATTTAACCGGATTGACACTATAACTATCACAAAATCAGCCCATTAAATTGTGAGAATTAAAACTTAAAGAATTCAGGTATCCACTTTTGATACCTAAGATAATTTTTACCTTTAGCTTGTTCGAGTTAAGGTTTGAATGCAATTGCAAGTGTCTTATCCGTCGTTACGGCTTTGTATTTGTAATTTGTTGCATTTTCTGGAGCATTGGTATTGGTATAAAATTATATGAGTGAGCCGGTAATTTAGCAGCTCTAGAACTTATGCTTGATTATCATTTAGTAACCGCAGTGAGGTTAATTTATAGACAAAATCGTATAATAAGAGGTGAAATAAATCCCGCGTAACTCCTATATCTGCAAGCACTCCCTTTTAGTGTTATCTTGCTAAAGTATCCAAAGTTGAAGAAAAATGCTCAACAAATGAAGTTATGTGCCAGCCTTAGTTATCGCAAGTATTTAGTATAATAAAAGAGAAAAGAAAACAAAGTTTAAAGTATAAGGCTTAAGTTTGACACATGGAATCAATACATGTTACTCACCCTCATCATTATCACGTTTTTCCTCTTTGAGATTTTGTCTAGGTGCTCACGCTGTAACGGGCTTGTTTATGTGTCTTGTACAAGCATATGGTAGCTATCTAGATTATGTCTGTGCAGTTGAGTGACTTCACAAATATAAAACCTATTTGATTGACTTATGTGAATATAAAAAGCAAACACATCCCTTAGGTGAGGTGCACTGTTATATGTCTATGCATGAAAAGTCATTAAAATCAGTAAACACTTGTTAAATCTAAATTTTCTCCACGTCACGATAAATGATCTTGTTTCTCGCTTTAGTTGATTAAGGATAAGTAATCGCTAAGTATGGAGGGATTTGATAACACCTAAATTATACATGCTTTCGGCGGCGTTATTTGTATATATTTTATCATTTCTCGTGAACTTTTGGTACTTAATAGCATGAAATATGTGCAGGATCACTTGAAGACATCACAAGCTTAAAAAGATCAAAATGCAAGTGTTTATACTCATCGGAATACAAGTTAAAAGAAAAGAAAGGACTAAAGCTGAAAATGCCAAGAAGTGCGCCGGTTTTCCAGAAATGTGCGCCGCACTTCCCTTCGAATTAAATAGAATTAAGTGGAATTAAATGAAGTCTGCATTTACACCCTAAGTGCGCCAGTTTTCTACAAAAGTGTGCCGCACTTCCTTACAACATTAATTAAAGAGACGAATTTCACACCATTTGAAGCATTCCACACACAATCAATTAACAAACAATTCTCTCTTAAACATCTTGAGTTGAAGATCGAAATCCATCAAGAACAAAGAACAAACACCATAGTATTTAGTAAATAAAGATCTAAGTAAGATCTGATACTTATAACGGGTAGAGTTTGATCCATTTTCCTACCCAAGCATAGTATGTTTCTTGTTTCTCTACTTTATTTTGTTATGAACTCCATAGCCATAAGAGGCTAAATCTCTCATGACTACTTGGTGAAGTTAATATAATGAATAAGCGTTTGGTATAATTGCGATCTTGTTAATCTTAAGCTTATGTTGGATCCTATCATGTCTTATCTTATCAACTTTGATTGTATGCATATAACTGTATAGGTCGAAAGACCCGTTGTGTGTTATATGGTTTTAAAGATTTGTTTACGGTCTTTATCATTTGGTTAGAGAAATCCGCTTACGTTATTTGATAAACAAAATAGATTTGATATAATAGTAACTGGATTATTTGAGTGACATATTTGATCGAGTTAACTAAATATAAGTCTTACGTAGAGCAAGTTAATTTGTGAAAATGTTTTTTAACGAGAAAACCTTTTTATAAGTTAATCAACCTCAAATCTGAGATCGTAATCATCACCATTGCTTAGGAATTATATGAAACTATCTGAGTAGTCATCCTACTCATTATTGAATCCAACTCAGTCTATTCTAAAATTGTTAAAGTTTATTTTAACTACGATTATTCAAACACAAATCAAATCCCTGTGGACGACATGGTCTTAC
This sequence comes from Tanacetum coccineum, assembly GCA_026074375.1. Taxonomy (NCBI): domain Eukaryota; kingdom Viridiplantae; phylum Streptophyta; class Magnoliopsida; order Asterales; family Asteraceae; genus Tanacetum; species Tanacetum coccineum. The sequence goes on along the minus strand of BQNB010007165.1, from coordinate 18,545 downwards.
CTAAAATATTATACTACATATGTGGGTTATACTTTACCCGTGTGTTTCCATCTAATAACCGGTAATTCTAGTCTTATAAATTTAAAGCTTTTGAAACACATCAGGTTGGGTAACAGGTGGTTACAGGTTAACATGTTGATGGAAAAAAGGTTCATGTTAAAGAGTGCGTGCGATATTTTTCTCTAAGCTGAAAAGTAAGTGTAGTTACGTTTTTTATGTTGTTAGCATATTATGTTATTTAACAATGTTGTGTATGTGGTTTATTACTGCAGGTGCAGTATCACTTTAGGGTATGCTTAGTATTAGTGTTGGTGGCATGCTTTTGATCTCGAGCATCTTTCACCTGAAAACTCAGAAAAATGACGACTCGCTCCTATTGCTATGATAGTCACTACTGGTCAGTTTCTTAACATGATTAACATTTTATTCTATAGTTGTTATGGTAAAGGTTTCCCTAATGGTAGCAGAAAATAAAAGAATAGAGGCTCCATAAGAATCGAGAAGAATTTCAAAACAAGAATGGATGGAGGAGAGGAAGAAAAAAAATAGAAAACTTCTTGATTCTAATGGGTTGGATATGTCAAAGGCATACATGTTAGACACGCAGCAGATGGTAGAGGAAAGAACAAAATGTTGGAAAAGGATCCTGCTCCAGGCGGTTGGGATGGTATGAACTTTTACTTCTTTCTTCATTACTCCTATCAGATAAATACTGCCTTTTTTCATTTTTTCATAACAAACTACTATAATTATCATCATTATAAAAAGTCATTTGTTTTTTCCATCATTATGTATAAAATATGTGATGTTGGTTTGGGTCAACGGGTCTGGTGTCGTATGTTTTACCAAGTAATAAGGGGGTGTTTGGGGTTAACTATTTTTCTATGTGAACTGTTTGCGACAACGATATATACTATACCGGCTGGAATACTTGAATTGACTATGATTAAGATTGCTAATATATACAATAAATGCGCATGGTGCTGCACTTTCTGTAAGATCAGAGAGACGGCTTCGTTCTTGCTGCAAAGGTCTGTGTGTAGGGCGACTGGAAGGACAAATACGGATAGCATCTTTTAAAACAAATTTCCAAGAGGCGTATATTTTATCAAGTAAAATGTGCCACTTTTTTAAAAAGTACATCATAACCTTCTGAATCGCCACAACTAATATAAAATACACAAAACTTCATTACCATCAAAGTTAGCCATGTCCATGGAACTTAACCTGACCTGATCCTTGATGCAAGTGTGGCTCATGTTGATCTTAGATTAGTTGCTATGGTTTATTCACCAGCACTCCTATCATGGATAATACTTACTTTTTCCATATTGTGATACACTAGAACTTTCATATCAGTACATATAAATGAGGCAAATATATTGTAGTTGCTGCAGGCCCCTCTTTGCACTTTATTTGGACAGTTAGAAGTTTTAATGTTAACTAGAGGTGAGCAAATGATGTGTAAGTTGGGCGGGTAGAATAACGAGTAAAAACAGGATGCATGCTATATATACATGTTACTTTCGGTGTTAGTTTTACGTGTAGTGTTGACTTTGTGCAAATGATGTTTCTATGTTTCAGTCGATCATACGCCATATTTACCGTTTCCATGGTGCAAAAATGGATTGCTGGAGCAACATGTGGAGGAGGTGCTACCGAAGACCAAACATCAGCAATGCAAAAGGAAGGTGCTAATACAGCCGAGAAGCTGTTATTGTCATACTACGATAACAACCTATATTCTTAGTCTATAAGCTTAGCTAAAAATAAGCCCTTAAACTGGAAAAACAAGGTAACTCAAAGTTTCAAACACCCCAAAAAGTATCAGCTTTGAATTCTACAAAATGATTTTGTTTTTGGTTTTCTAGCATGGAGTCAGCTTATAGGACACGGGTTACACAAAAGAGAGAGGATTAAGGAATCTCAGGTAATATCTTTGAAATTGACGTTACAAAATTAAAAAGTTTAGTTATCAAATGCCTCAATTTCTTGACGTCGACATAAGTTGATTTACAGGTTCATTAATTACACCTGTGTTTTTAACTTCTCTATATTGCAGGTTGTTATGAAAAGTTTTGTGGCAGGCACCTCTGAGCCGTAATGGAAGATAGGTAGAAGATAAGGAAAATTCGGTAGTAGGTTAAAGCATAGTAGATTGCTAGGAATGCTCGAACTCACACTTGTAATTTTTTTAGCCAAATCACTTATATTCCTTTGATTAGCTATTTGACTATTGTCCCAAATGTATACACACTTTAATCTTGAAAAGAAATATACACGAGGCCTGACCACACCCGTGCGTTACACCGGGCTTGGTGTGTTGTATAAATTTTATTTTTATTCTTATAGTTTCAAGTTTACATCAATTGTATTGAAGTTATGAAAGAGGGACATGTTACTTTTGTCAAGTTTCCATCATAATTTAAACCTCACATAATTTTTATATGAATGAATAGAAGTGATTCTTGTAGCTCCAAAAGCCTCGGTATATAGTTGTGCTTTGACCAATTAGTTCATATATTCAACTCTATTTTATTCTTTTTAGAAGTTCAAGTACCTGAGCTCAGCTACTACACGACTCTCATCATATTCATGCTCTGCCTATTGTATATCCTGATCAATGTTGTGAATCTGCACAAACATCAGTTAGTTTCAAAATGTTACAAATATGTTGGTCTTTTAATAGTAAAGCAGTCGACTAACTTTTTCTTAATAGATTGCATATTATACATGAGCCTTTTTCATGCTCTCATTGTTCAATTAACTCGGCCTGGTTTTACACATATCTAATGTAAGTATGTGATCAGGCCACTAATAACCATGAAACAACATAGATGGATATGTTACTCCGCATATAAGCTCCGATTAAATGTACGAATATCGAAGCAGTGAGCAACATTAACTAGTCAAATAAAAATCTAGGTTACAAAGGTATGTAAGAAGTAAATTTCAGTAAAGTATGCATTTAAACTCAGGTATATACCTTAGTCAAACTGAGTGAGGATATATGCAATGTAGCACTGGTGACCAAGGCTCAGGTTTATGAATACGGTAATGGTATCAAGTATGCGTCGTCGCTTCAGCTACACTCCTGGTGTAATTGTGTAACAAAGCCATGAGACAGACTGAGCCTTAATGTTTGTTAGCAGGTTACATGGTTTGGCCACCTGAAACCGACTTTTTTATACATTACAGTATACATAAGAGCATTTCTATAGCAATTATGTTTGTTGGCAGGTTACATGGTTTCTAGCGTTGTTGCTTACAAAATATGGTTGTTCTACCTTCTTACAGTATATAAAAGGGCATTTCTACATTAACTTAATGATCATGCAATTGTTAAAGTCTTAATGAGCAACTTAATTTCTAATAGCAACTTCCTGTTACTCACCTGTTCTTAAAGAAGCTTCTTAAGCCTTAATGAGCAGCTTAATGTCTAATAGCAGCTTCTTAGTATTTACATGTTCATTAAAGACGTTAAGAGTTGTATGTTCATTAAGAAGCTGATATTCGCCATACTACAACTTATTACGAAGCTGTTTGCTTTAATGAACATACAAAGCGTTAATGAACATGCAATTGTTAAAAAGCATTTCTAACAACCTGATGTAAGGCTATTTGTATGACTCTTAGAAAGTTGCTTAATGAACGTGCAACTCTAACAGAGCTATTATTAGTATGTTATAGTTGCAGGTTTGAGTTGGCCAAATATCTACCTAATGATTGTTTTACCTAACACACTTTTTCGTATGTAAGAATTAGTACCTGGGATGATTTTTTTCACTACTGCTTGCATGCTCACTGGTTGCGGGTCTGTCAAGGATGTCGTCAACCGCAAAGTCACATGATCCTTTTCCTGTGGAGGAGCTGCAATGGATCTGGAAGATGTGTCTTTTGCCTTTGATGTTGAGTATTTCAATTGGTATCTCACGGGGATCTGCTTTCTTGTATTTGTGTGCAAGTGCTGAGCATGGATGGCCGGTAGCTTTTTCCCCTGCTGGCATGAAGAACGTGAATTGTGCGTCTGTAATAGTGGCTTTGAAGTTGTATATGTTTATTTATTAAAAAAGTTAAAATATGTGTGAGGTCATGTCTTAGTTTAATATTAAATATATGAATGGTTCTGGTTTAAGATATGCTTTGAAAATGTGTCTTAGATAAAAACAGAGATCGTGAAGAGAAAACAAATATACCTGATCATATACCAACGTTTCTACGTACTTCAGAACTTAAGTAGAACAAAAAGATGTAAGATTCATTCATAAATGTGTTAATCACATTTAATTAGGCTTCTCATTTCATCAGGCTTCTAATACAAATATGCAATGCAGAAAGTTGTACATGAAATTCGGAGCTGCTACTTTTCGATCTAATCATATACCAACATTTTCCCATTAAATAGATCATAACTACTGCCCATATCTGGAAAGTGTTAGTTTAGTTGTTTCTGTGTAGGATGGCATACCTTAGATGTCGAATGTCGATAAGCCTTCGATGGGTGCGGTTTTGATGTCAAATCTCCTGATGTATAGATTCTGCTGACCGCTTGCACGCGTCCAATGTAATCTGTTTTTTGTATAAGGAAATTTGTGAATAAGTGAATAAGGAAAGGGTAGATTTTAAGTGTATTCGTACCTTTCCATCAGCAAGATCAATTTCGGCTATAAAACAACAATTTAAGAACACATAATTATATATTACATGATTAAGTAAAAGAATATTTGCAGAAAAGAGACATTCCAAATGAAGAACATTCCAAACTGCTTTCTTTCTGAAATAATTGTGTCACCCCTGCAAATACATGAGTACAACACTATGGCCAACAATATAAACGTTCAACACCACATAGTTCCCTCCCTAAAGGGCCTGTCACCATTGGTTGAACATACAGGTTTTTAGCAGTTCGTACTTCTCTTGCCTGCCATAGGTACGACCTTTCCTGAAAATATCAGATGCAATACGCTTCTTAAGACTCGTCTGTACTATGTGTTCTGCAAGTTTGCTGATAACATTGTATCGTTCACATGGCTTCCCAAGTGGCAGTACATTTTTAATAAGATAATTAACATTCTGATCAAAAACACATTTTATCATTAAACAATCAGGCTCACCAACAATTTGCATTTCTTGATCACGATCAACCACCTCCTATATCCTTTGAATGACCTATACCAAGCTCCATTACATGACCAACACCATCAGGGAGCACAAATGACTTCGTCTTATTGTTCTTGAGCTCATAAAAGAATGATAAGAACTTCCTTCGATCTAAATTAATTCCAATGCCTCCATAACCATCAATACGCCACATAAACCGAATCTGAAAAACTTAAACCAGAATTTCAGCTTTTAACATCTTAGGGTGCGTTTGGTTCGCAGAATGTTTTTGTTGGAATTGGAATGTGTTTGAGGAATTGGAATCTTAAGGAATTAGAATGTTAAAGAATTGGAATGTTAATGAATTGAAATCTGAAGGAATTGGAATTTGTGAAAACTATCGCGTGTTTGGTTGGAAAAAAATGAAATGAAAAAACAAATTATATAATTATATTAATAATAATAAATAATATTTTTAAAAAATAAATAAATAATAATAATATAAAATTTAAAAAATACTATAATTTTTAAATAAATAAATAGATAATATTAAATAAATAAATAAATAAATAATAATAATATATTTTTAAATATATAATTAAATATAATTTTTAAATAAATAAATAAATATAATTTTTAAATAAATATAATTTTAAAAAAAATATAAATAAAAATTAATAATAATAATAATAAAATAATACAAAATAATTAATAATAATAATAATAATGATAATAATAATAAAAATTTATTTTTGATGATAAAAATATCAAATTCCATGGAATTATAAACTTTCCTTCCGTTTTAGGATGGAATGTTAATTCCACACATAAAGGAATTTGTGGTATTTCATTACATTAATTCCGCGAACCAAACACACTATGGAATTGGAATCAGATTTTGAATTCAAACATTCTGCCAACCAAACACGTTTTGGAATTGGAATCAGATTCCAATTCCATAAGAATGCTGAAGATTCCGCGAACCAAACGCACCCTAAGGGTTTGGTCTCACAATTCTTCTATGCTAAGAAGAAAAAAACACCCTTAAGGTGTGTTTGATAAAAGTAGCATTAGTTCTGGATAGTAGGTTTTTTTTAAATAGCAATAATGAGAATGTAAACTCGTGCTTCGCGGCAGGGTGTTGTCGTATGTGATTGTTCAATGCATTTGGATTGAATAATGTGGTCTTGTACAAAATAACAAATTATATCTATTATATTATAAACTTGAGTTTGTTCATTAAATGCTAAGTAGTAATGCTTCTTAGAATTAAGTATCGTGTGCTTTTCACTTGCCCAAAACTAAGGTTCCTGTCTGTTATACCTGCATTATTGAATCGGCAGTTTTAGTTTGTAGTAATGATGGCTCCAATTCAATACTCCAATGTCACTCCACAATTCAACTACATCTGAAGGGCCTTTGGTAATTCCCCCAAAATATCAACAGTCCTGCCGGTTACAACAAAAATCAATACAAAAGATGCTGGAGTTAAATAACAATCAATTCTCTCAAAGGAATGTAAAAGATGATCGAGGTCCATAACATTCAATTCTGGCGTGTATAAATCACAAGTGTGGTGCTTTATCTCCCCACACATCCTCAGTACAAGATGACATCAGGAAGAAGATGAGATCGCATTCTAAAGGTATAAAATATTCTGATCGGTATATATGTATATACAAAGGTAGATAATTTATATGTGTGTGTATTTAGTTTGTGAAATTATGTTTTTTGTGTTAGTAATTGTTGTATTGCCTAACAAGTGTTGGATGAAATGCCAGTGGTGAGTATTCGATTATTTAGTTGTAGCGTGTATAAGTTTTTAGTTATGAATAGAATCTCATGTAGTATAAGATGTTAAAAGCTGAAATTGTGGTTTAAGTTTTTCAGATTCCTTTCTTCAAAAAAAAAAAATCTGTTTATCGTTGCCTGTTTATATTAGACACTAGAAGAACAATAAAGCGTTTGTAGTCCAACGGTTAGGATAATTGCCTTCCAAGCAATAGACCCGGGTTCGACTCCCGGCAAACGCAATAAATTTTTTTCTTCTTTTTCGTTTTTCCAAAATCACATCGTTATATCTAAGTATTATTGCCGCGAATTATTTTATCATTTTGCCGCGATAATTCCAATAAATTTCATTTCATCAAAAACTGATTCATCTTTAATTGCTGCTTTTCAACCCCGCAACAAAACAAAGTATTTGCAGAATAAGCCTTTTGTTATAGAGGTTAGAATTACTTGTATCATTTTAATGCTTATAATTAATTTATCTATAACTATATGTTTGATACTAGTCCATTAATCGCATTATTGTTGGATTTTTTTTTATTTGAAGGTAACAAGCTGTATTAGGGTTTGTGTGAATCCTTGACAACTGTTAGTTTTATGCGTTGATAAGTAAATCGAGATTGAATCGTTTTTATTTGATTCAAACTGTTTAAATTTATCGAGAATAATAAATGATATGTTAGTGAAATTGGAAGACTTTGGGGAGCTGTACTAATAATGCATAAGTCGCATAAGTTCTTTATATTATCAAAGTATATGATACAGGTTCATCTTCTAACTGTTTGAAATTAGGTGATAAGTAAATTGAGCGTATGTCGTCCTAGAGGTTTTTGAGATTGCCTATTGGAGGAGCTTATGTGATTATTGTGTTTGCAAAACGCAAATTATCAAAAGAATGTTTAGGCAAAACATCAGTGGTTCTCTCAGTAGCAATACGCCCCCTTATGGCTGCTATAATGTCGAGAATAATATCTTAAGCCAACAAAGCACATGCTCTTCAAATTTCTTTTTTATTTTCATACCTACTCATACATATCTAAATGTTTTCTTAAAGTAGCAAAAAATGAGTACGACTTTTTAGGTTCACCTAGGGTAGTTAGTGATTCCTCTTCTAATAAACAAAATAAGAATGTGGACCGAAAACTTGTAATCCTATAGATTTGGTAGCTTGAAGTGAGGAATTCCAACTGTCCAAGGACCAGGGCGTCCTGCACTATAAGTTAGGATATTACCACCAACAACTTCCCAGCTGTCATCTTACTGGTGTCCACTAGGACTACATATATGATTTGCTTGATGGAAAAAACCGTTTACTGCAACTGAAAGCTAAAGAGTAATTTTAAAATGAGAAGGAATTCTCTAAGATATCCGAATGTAATTTACTGTATAAAGCCTCCCGTTGTTATTAAAAGGCGGATGCGCCAAACCTCCCCTTAGCCCACAGGAAGAACTGGACGACCAAATACAAGCTTGACTGGTACACAAATGCTTGTTATGTGGTTTCATTGGTTGTTGGATCTGTCTAACGAGGATGGTATTAATAGACCAGCGGCGTATGATGATCCTGTGATGTCATTTTGTACTTAGAATCTTTGTATCTGATAGTCCAAAATTAAGTGGCGGTTTTCTTCCTGCTTGCCAGCTTTAAGACAATGACTACTGCTATAACAGAGTAGGAACAAGTGGCGAGGGACCTTGTCAGATCTAGAATTATATGATTACTAAAAGATAATTATTAGACACATGATGATTAAAAATAATATCTTGGTATGGAAAAGTCAAAATTAGCTGTGACAGACTCTGAAAATGTAGGTGGGGCATTCCGAAAATCGAACTCGGGACCTCTCGCACCCAAAGCGAGAATCATACCACTAGACCAAATGCCCAGATGAGTTTATACTGTGAATATCTTCCTATGTACTACATAGAACTAATATACCACAGTTGAAAATCTGGGTGAATTTTGTATAGCATACTGGTGTTTTCTCTTACTTCATGACTAGTTACATTCTTACATTGTGTGCCCAGTATAGTCTAGACTATTAACAAAATTGAATTCGTGGGTCTCATCTAGTCCTCTTGTACTCCTGCAACCAGACTATGTCTCACTTTATACCTGCTTTTCAAATTTACCTGCTATGAATTGTTATTTTATTCTAAGTAAATAGACCATATTTTGAGCCTACCACAGTTTTTCACCTTATGGATTGAAATTCTCGAGGTTTTTGCTATGGCAAGGGACGCGTAACATCACTTTCAGCAGTGATGCAGTTCGTTTTTCTTGCCACAGGTCCTTAGTCTTCCATTATGGTTTGGGGGGTGCGGTAATGAAGATGACTGTTGTTCAGATGAACTGCTGCACAATTATCCAATAACAACATAGATGCAATAGAAAGTAATATGTCAGCCATTTATCAATTTAGAAGAGGAATGGCCATCACTTTGGTACTTTCATAAGACGTTATATATATGAAAAACTATTAACCGCACTGACGGATATTTAGAATATTTCCATGAGAGCACTTTATCCCGGTAGGATTAAGATTTCAGCATGACAGCACAAACCCTTTCATATCTGGTAGTGAAGTACCATGCTGTGATTACTGAGTACTGACCCATCATTTTTAAGATTTAAGGAAATGAAAAAAAAAACTTAATATAAAGAGTTTAGAATGGTTGTGGTTGGAAGAGAGGAAAAGTAAATGTAAAATAAAAATTTAGTTGGGGGCATTCCGAGAATTGAACTCGGGACCTCTCGCACCCTAAGCGAGAATCATACCACTAGACCAAATGCCCACTTATTTATATCTTATAAAGATAATTGTATATGTATTTATTACTTGGTGCAGGTAGTTGGTAATATAAAGCCTTTATGTAGTCTGTACACATTACACAATAAAGTGCCTTTCCAAAGAAGTAAATTTTGACAAGGATCTTCAGAGCCTTGTAAATTGTTTTAAATAAATACTGTCATTAAATGAGCTGACTTTGCCTCACTTCCTTTTCGATAGAAGTAAATAACTATGATTCAGTAGTTTATTCAATGGTCTCTCATACCCTAAGAGTGTAGAACAAAATTATTTACCCGTTTTTAGCTTTGAACTAGCCTTGTGTAACTGAGTGATGATTTTATTCAGATAACTTATTCTATGCAACTAATCAAATATTTCAGTCTTATTCAGTTTAGATCGTTCATATAGTGTGTTGGCCTTCTCTTTGAAACCTTAATACGACAGTGCTGCAATGATATATCATTAAGACAGAAAATTTATCAAAATTTACAGTATATGATGTGAATAATTCCAAGAGGACTTACCGACTTAATGATTTTCTAGTCTAAATATGAAAACTACCAAATAGAGCATTGACAAGTTCATGATCTTTCAATGCAGTGGCTTGAGGTTGAGCACTCTTAGCATTTCTTAAACCAAGAATCATACATCTAGAGCAAATGGCCATGCTGATGAAGGTAAATCTATATTCTAAAGTCTATAATTTGTGGAAGTAATCTGTTATGGATAGTTGGATACATCAATGCCAATTAAGTATGTAGCACTGCAAGCCTTTCTTACCATTATTATATATGCTTTTTGAACACTGATAGTAATCCACTCAACTATGAAAGTATGCTCCTTCTAAGTTTTTTGGCAGACTTGTTGAGAAACATGTGCAGTTAAGTTGTATTTATAAGCATGTGCTTTTGGCATGTAATGTCACTACTTAATTTAATATGTTATGATAAGTCTTCGGTTGACTTGGATTTATGTTATAATTGGAATTTCAATATTTTTATAAAACAAGTTGCCTTGGTTAAAATGGGGCATTCCGAGAATCGAACTCGGGACCTCTCGCACCCAAAGCGAGAATCATACCACTAGACCAAATGCCCTTTTGCTTCCATATGTCTGTTGGTATTCTTTATAACCATAGTTAAAACATTGATCCAATGGGATTCAAACTTTGGTACCTCTTGCACCCATGACGAGGAACATACAACTATATCAAATTCACTTGCTTACTAACTAAACAACTGTAAAATGACATCCATCTTAAATCTTTATATGATATCACTTTTCTGAACTTATAAAATTGCATCTGACCAATTTTGGAAATACTTATTTACTGTAGTGGCGATACTGCAACAGAGGATACAATATTTAACATGCAAGTTTGTTTTGAGCATGTATACGTAATTACACGTGGTATATAGATATCTGTAAGTTGTAATCCTGAACATAGATTTTCTGTGAGAATCATAGTGTTGTCTATCTTCTGCTACTGATCATATCTGCAGACTTGATAACAGGAATACCTTCCCTTTGTGCATTATTGCAGACTTGATAATGGGTCCTGTTAAATTTGCAAGGATATATTTCTGGCAAATAATATTACTAGGTAAATCCTTTTAGAAGTCTTGAGAGTTGACTTTAGTATTGTCAACTTAAAAAGGACTAGTGGCACTTAAAAGTTACAACTATATATATAAAAGTTAAATAATTATATTATATTGTTTAAATGGGGCATTCCGAGAATCGAACTCGGGACCTCTCGCACCCAAAGCGAGAATCATACCACTAGACCAAATGCCCTTTTTGTTACTACCTTCATGTTTGTATTTATATGTATTTTGAGCTCTTTTGAACTTTTGAGCTTTACATTTTTTGGGCATAGTGATAAGTGATAGTTGTGATACCGACACATTTTGGTTACAAAGGACTTGGGAAATCTTTTCCTTCTCTCTAGTTGTTAGAAAAGAAAATATCGTCATATGTTTGGCTTTTGTTTCAAGTAATATGGAGCCTGGGTCAAAGAGATCACTCTTATATTGTTGTTACATATAATGCGTAGCCTTGAAAAGAAACTGTCTTGATGTAATTGCCTACTTATATGCAAACCTTGACTTGCTTTTATTCTGGCACGTATGTTAAATGAGACTGCATTTGAATGAACTATTGAAAACATGTACGAGAAGATAGCGAAGATGAAACCCTTATAGTGGATTGAGTACATTATAGACATGTTTGTTTATGAAGGTATCTGTCGATGCATGTATGGTAGAAGTTTAAATGATAGTGTTTAACTTGTAATCTAGAAGTCTTGCATTCTCAGCAAGAATCATATACTATACTCAGCTTTTGATATATTACGCAGGTTTGGTAGTAGAATTACCTTGATGTGTTTGTCACAACTGCTTATTATGGTAATACAGTTGCATCTATTCACAAATTTGGCGCCTATAATTTTTGGTAAAGATAGCGACCTTACAGTTGCTTAATCTGGCAATGAAGTTACATATGCTTATCATGAAGTTTCATCTTCTCACGACATCTGCATATTTGTAAAAGTTTCTGCTCATAAGTTGAATATATTGACAAAAAAAAAAAATTAGATCCACAAGCACATGTTTGTGGCATATAATATAATTATATTAGGCAGATTTGTTACAAATACTCTCGAGTTGATAATAGTAGGTAAATTTATTTGTGACGGTGGTTTTAAACCCCGTGGATTAGACGGCCAAACGGTCGGAAACCATGGTTACCCAAAAAAGAAGTAATAATATTAGTTTAAACAAAACAGTGACAGCAAATTTTTTTTTTGTATAAAATGAGTGAATGTATAAAAAGTATGGGGCATTCCGAGAATCGAACTCGGGACCTCTCGCACCCAAAGCGAGAATCATACCACTAGACCAAATGCCCACTTGCTTTATGTTTCTGCATGTTTTCCTTATTACTATGGTTGGAACATGTGTTAACATATTTTCTTCCTTATCTTTCTGATGCACGCAATTGTTTGAAGTATGTGCCACCAGTTAATTAATGTGCTTGTGCCTGTAGTTTATGTGTTTATAGTTTTATACTTATGTCACTGCATTTAACTTACATCTGTTTGAGGCTAATGTGTTTGATGTAAAAAATGTCTGGTGCCTGTACTTTAAATTTTGCAGATCAGGACCTTAAAAAGTTCATATGAAAACATATCTTCTTTTCTTTTATAGTGAAATTTTTGCTTATTCTTGGTAGATACATCTCTATTAATTAATCTAAGAAGTATGTGAGACCGGTGAGTTTGAGATGCTTCAACCTCTAATTTGGTTAAGCTTACCTCTTGTGGCATTTGCAAAGTTTATACAGCAAACAATCTATTTCTGATAATGTTTACTATTCTGGGCAGCTACTTTACTAATCTGCAAATCATACTAGTGTGTTTTGATCACCTCATCACCATGGGTACCTGACATACAAACTGTTTGTGTAAATGGTACACATACGTACTCTGTCATGTAATCCTACACAATTCTCACAGAAGCAAATATGGCCAGCCTTGAGACCATCAGGATATGCCTAGCATAGAACACACAGCAGTCAAAACGAATTAGATCTAACTCTAAGATCAGTGAAGTAAATCACGTTTGGATAGTGTTTGTATGTCATACGCCGTAGTTGGATGTTTTATTTTGTAATACATGGAGCAGGGTCTGACAGAGTGTTGGATATACAGCCTAAAAGAAAGAATAATCCTGGTAAAGACAGTAGATGTGGGCAATTTATTTTTTCTTACCATGACAGGGTCATAATTTTGGAGAATGAAAACTCGAAATGAGACAGAATTTTTAAAAAAGAGAGGAAAAAGGACTTGGGGCATTCCGAGAATCGAACTCGGGACCTCTCGCACCCAAAGCGAGAATCATACCACTAGACCAAATGCCCTGTTGTTTATGCATTAAGTATTGCTGGTGTTTTACTCTATTAAGTAAGCTCATATTCTTTAGTTGTTAAGTCCACCCTTGATACGAAACCTGTATCTTGGTGATGACAGATTTATAGATACAGATCTGCATTCCATGTTTTTTATGTCAACTCGGTTTGCTGTTAAAAATGACACATATTGTAATTATAAGGGCTAATTACTTGGAAATGTATCTAACTTGACACTCCATGCAATTCCGTCTGATACGTGTACTCAGTGACCGGCGAAGAAGGTTAGAGGTTATCATTCAATTTTCATATATATTTTTTGGTGCCATGTCACTATATAAATCCACCACACACTTTAAGTACTCATTCCGAAACACCCCCTTCACCTTCACCCACTTTACCACCATAACAGCCACCACCCCACCCTTCACCTCCCTTCACCTGCCACCACCAACCTATAAATTAGAAATCCTAATTCAATCAACACTGAAACTATAACCACAAATCAAAATCAAAACAAAACCCTAAATCAAACCCGAAATCAAAATCAAAACAAAACCCTAATTTTAACTACCCTTTTGGTTCAGGTGAGGGATGCTACTACAGTCTCGATTTCCTTTATAAAACCGACATATATCCAAACTATATCAAACCACATGACGTATACGTCTCTATAAATTTATCAATCAAGAGGTATAAGTTTACTTAGAATATGTATATGTAATTTCATAAGAACGTTACGGATCTCAAATAAACAATACCAACCATATCTACTTTGATGTGATTAAGTTCTGTCATGTGCAAAATGAAAATAAATGCTATTTTTATGCAATATATTCATATTCATAAACTAACCATAAATTTGAGCCGTTTAGCTCACTGAAATGAATCTGAACCAAGTCAATAAAAAACGTTGCAGTTAGCATATACATTGCTTGTAAGAATACTCGATTGATTAATAATCTCGAGACATACACATCAACACCTTGAAGAAAATTAGATTAAATTGTGATTGTGGTTCGACTAAACTGCATACGCATTTTCTACGACTTACAAAATGCAGGCGCAGTTTCTGAAAAATTTAGTGTGCAAGCTTGTCTCTGAAATGAAAATGAATTGGTTTATCAAAGGGGGTGTTTGTTTTGTTTCATAGAAAAAAATTAGTTTGTATGCCTACATGGAAAAAACCTGTGTCCCATAGGCACTAGCAGGTTTCTAGGTCACCCGCTACACGGAAGAGATGAAATTCAAAAGTAGGCTACAAAGAACTGCAAAAAAAAAAGTAGGCTACACGGAACTGCATGGAGTGGCAAGTTAGATACATTCCCAAGTAATTAGCCCTAATTATAATTTGTCGGTTTTTGATTTTTAAGGTTGCATTTGACCAACTTTTGATAACACTTGAGAGAAGATAGTGAAGTTGCGACACTTGCAGAGTAAATTCTTAGTTAAGATGATAGTATGTAACATATTTCCAGAAATCATACTGTCTTGCACTTTGACCCCTTTCTGTAAGTCTGGTAATAAATTACCTTGGCGTGTTGCTGTATGATTGCTTCTTCTGGTAAAGCAGTTGCCTCTTTTCACCAACATGGCTTCTGCGTATATTGGCAAATATTATTGTTTAAAATTTTTAATTTGGTAATGAAGGTTCATGTCCTTGTCATGAAGTTGCATCTTCTCATTATTTCTGCATATTAACATAAGCTCATCCATTAGTTATTTACTGTGAAAATCATTTCAGATCTAAAAGCACATGTTTGTGGCCTATAATATCACACTTTATTAGCAAGATTTTTACCTAATGTCTTGAGTTGACTTTCTCTCATATCAGAAGTAGAATATCCAATTATACAAAATATAAGCAGTTCAGTGTGACGATATAAAATGATATATTTCTTATTTAAAGAAGGGGGCATTCCGAGAATCGAACTCGGGACCTCTCGGACCCAAAGCGAGAATCATACTTCTAGACCAAATGCCCCTTTTTTGCTACCTTTCATATGTTTAATTATGCTGTTATTGTTAAAAGATGAAGTATTGCTGGTGATTTACACTAGGACATTGTGCAAATTGTTATACTGATATATGGTTGTACACAAGGACCTGAAAGTATTTTGCTAGTTGCTCTAAACAAACATATCATCACATGTTTAGATTTATTTCTGGCAACTTTCAGGCCTTGGTGGTTGGTATGAAGGGATCAATCTAATACTGTTGTCACATGTAACGTTAAACGTTTAGCTCTGATAGAAAGCCTGTATCTTGTTTATGGTCTATTTATAGATTTAGTCCTGCATTCCATGATTTTACGTAAACTCTGACTTGCTATTAGATTATTAGTAATGACACATGTTAAATACTAAAGGATAGCAAAGATGAAACACTCATAGATGATTCAATATATTAAACACATGTTTACTTATGCATGATACCTAAACCAGGTGAATTATCAACAAGAAGCATGCTGTTTCTTTTTTGATCTGTTTGTTGGGGTTGGCAATTGAATTAGCTTAACATGTTTATAATTGCTTTTCTTTTTAGAAGGGCATGATTACTTTTTTTTAGGGTAATGTGATTGCATCTTTTCACCAACTTGACAAAGGATTGTGACGTCACATTAGCTGTATTTGGTAATGAAGTTACATATGCTTGTTATCAAGTCACATCCTCTTACTATTTCTGCATATTAGTAAAAGTGATCTGCTCATGAATTAAACTTACTAATAGAATCTTCTCAGATCACAAGCACATGTTTGTGTCCTATAATGTGACAAAAGTGGGTAGATGATCTGTTTCCAAAGTCTTGATTTGACTTTAGTAAATTTCAGATTAAACAAAATCGTGGCACCTAGAAAAAATAATTTAAAATGGTTTTAAAAAAAAGAATGGGGCATTCCGAGAATCGAACTCGGGACCTCTCGCACCCAAAGCGAGAATCATACCACTAGACCAAATGCCCACTTGCTTCATATGTCTGTTTGTATTTGTTATCACAATGGTTGAAACATTACTTGACAGCTTCATTTGTTATCTTCATGAATTCAATGCGCTTCTGCCTATAGTTTTTCACTTATCTGTTTATTCTCCTGGTCTGATATCACTGCTATAAATTTAATGCATATTGAGGTTACTAACTGTGTAGAAAAAAGTGTTAAGTGCGTATTGTGTAAAATTTTCATATATGATCTTTGCAAAGCTCGTAGACATACATATCTGATTGATTTTACTGAAATATTGCATGCCGGCATACCCTATGCAGATACTTCTACTAATAGTGACATGAGTGCCCTGTGCCCAATACCATGGGTAAATATGATATATTATCTTGTAAAGATTGAACTACTTGGTTCATTTCCATGACTCAAACGCCTTTTTTGGTTGTGCAATTGTGATCACATCAAATGGTATCCTATAGCTTTTCCCATAAGCCGTAAGTTTTTAGATGCTACTTTGAACACCCTTGGGAACATCAGGATATGTGAAACATAGAATACATTGCAATAAAGGACACTTTGGTTGGGATCGAAAATCCTTGGAAGTAAATGACCTTAGGTCATCCTAACACATTGACAATGAGCTGTTCTTTATGTCTCTAATAATGACACGTTTGTAAATTATTTCTCTCTTTTATTTTTAGTTTGAGATTGACTTTGAGACATTTTACTATGCTTGGAAAAGATAGTGAAGAGGCAAAAAAAATAAAAATAGAGAATTATTATATTGATCGCATGTTCAATGTATACGTAAATATATGTATAGTAGTTTCATAGATAGTGTGTAACTTGTGATCTGAGAGCTGTACATTTTCAGCAATATTCATACTATCTTTTGCTGTTGATCTGTTCTACTGGTTTGGTAATATAATCACCTTCATGTTTTGGTTTTTAGGATCAGTTATTCTGGTTATGCAGGTTTCATCTTTTCACTATATTGGATCTTAAGAGTAGTTGCAAAGAACATGGAAGTCATATTTATTCTGGTAATGGAGATGTATCGTGTTATGATTTCTGTATATTAGTAGAAGGACCCATTAGTTGAATTTACTGACATGATATTTTTTGATCTGACAACACATGTTGGGGTATATAATATAGCTATAGTTGGTAGATCTATTTCCATAGTCTGGAGTTGACTTGGTCGAATATCAAATTATACAAAATAGTGGCACTTAAAAAAATATATAGAAGTATCTTTCTTGTTTAATATAAAAAATGGGGCATTCCGAGAATCGAACTCGGGACCTCTCGCACCCAAAGCGAGAATCATACCACTAGACCAAATGCCCTTATGTTGCTACACTTCTTGTTCTTGTTTATATACGAGTTGTTTATACATAAAGTATTGCTGGTGTTTTACACTATTAAATAAGCTCATATATTTTAGTTTTATAAGTCCACCCTTGATAAGGAACTTGTATCGGTGAATGGTGATGACGAATTTATATACAGACCTGCATTCCATTGCTTTTTTATGTCAACTCGGTTTGCTATAAAAATGACACATGTGTTAATTATAATTTGTCTATTTTTGTGTTTTGGGGTTGCATTTGACAAACTTTTGTTAACACTTGAGAGAAGATAGTGAAGTTGCAACACTTCCAGATTATTGACTATATTGACCCTGTTCATCTATGAACTTATTAGTAAATTCTTAGTTTTTTTTAGAACGGCAAGTTAGTTGTTAGTGATTCGAGCTCACAGTGACATCCAATTGGGCAGTATGCAAGACTCGAACCTTCGCCTTAGGGGATAAACCCCGCTCCTTTTTCGCTCCTGAAGGAAAACCCACACGGTGAGGCTTGAACACAAGACCTCTCGCATGTGGTAACAACTCCCTCAAGGTTACCCTTAGTGGTCGAAAGAATGTATACGTAAATAATATATGTCCGGAATGCGACTCGAGCCTTTGGAGACGCACACGATAGCGTTTGGATTCAATAAATATAATTAA